>CP125978.1:327020956-327306788 GCA_030063025.1 Avena longiglumis
GGTCCTGGCATCTTGAGTAGCAGGTATGCGTAGTGCGGTACTGCCAGGAATCGTGTGAATGCCACACGACCGATGATGACATGGTATTGTGATGGCCAGTCCACCACTTCGAACTCGAGTCGCTCGCACCAGAAGTTATCGGGCCCAATCCATATCTTTCCCAGGGGGAATACGCCCTTCCCTGGGACTATGTCGTGGAACGTTGTATCGGATTGTTCCAGGCTGCACAGCGGGATCCACATTGCTGCTAAGGTACTGGCGAACATCAGATTGATGCCGCTGCCGCTGTCCATGAAGACGCGGCTCATGTCGAACCCTCCAATCTGTTCCTCAAGCACCAGGGCAGCATGACCTGGGCGAGGGACCTGGCAAGGGTGATCCGAACGGCTGAACGTGATGCAGGACTTCGATCCTCTGAGGTACTCACGGATGGCGGGTGGAGCGATTACAGCCAGATTGATCTGACGGGTGATCTTCTTTTGCACCCTGTTCGTTGGGCGCCCTTTTTGGATCATCAGTGATCCTTTCGGCGCGGGGTACCCGTGCCCACCGTTATACTGCACAGGTGCGATTGGGTGGTTCGAAGGTCCTGTAGGTGGTGGTGGAGGAGTTCCATGTGCGATCTCACCTGGTGCGGGTGCGTTCCCGTACCCAGGGTTCGGGGCATGTTGCCTCATGTGAGACATGCTCTCGGCTGAGTTTCTGGAACTCGCGGCAGTCCTTGAGCATGTGGCTTGCCTTCTTTTTACCATCCTGCTTGTCGATGTAGAAGTGGATGGTGCATGGACCCGACAGTTTGTCGTATGCCGAGGGTCCGTCGTCACGGCCGCGACTTTGCCATGACTGCATTGGGCGTCTTCCGTCGCGGAAGTTGCTTCCGTGGTATCCGCCGCTGCTGCGATTGCCGTTGCTACGGCGGTCGGCGTAGCCAGCCGCGACCACGTCGGGTCCATCGCGATCGTCGTAGACGCACGATCTTCTCTTGCTACGGCGTTCACGTCGCCGGCCGTAGTCATCTTCCTCCTCTGAGTGCGCTGGGTGGACGGAGTCCTCGCCATCTGCCCACCTGTTGGCGATGTCCATGAGGTGGTCGAGTGTCTTGGGCTTGACGCGCCCAAGTTCTTCCTTGAAGTCCTAGCACTTGACGCCATCCTTGAATGCGTCGATCGCTCTCTTCTCAGAGATGTGTGCCACGGAGTTCTTGGTGTTGGAGCAGCGTAATATGTACGAGCGAATGGATTCGCCCGTTCGTTGGGTGTAGGCTCGCAGCTCCTCGATCAAGGCTGGCCTTTTGCTAGTTCCTTTGAAGTTTCGGATGAAACTGTAGGCCAGTTCCTCCTAGCTTCGGATGGATCCCGAGGATAGGCTGCTGAGCCAGATCCGGGTTGCGCCTGTCATCTACAGCTGAAGGCATTGCAGGGCGGTGTCCTTGTTTCCGCCGTGTAGTTTGACGGACGACAGGTGGTCGCTGAGCCACGCCTTGGGGTCCTGTGTGCCGTCGAACTTCGGAGTGTCCGAAGGAAGCTTGAAGTTCCGCGGCATCCGTGTCCGCCGAACGGATCTGCTGAAGCATCAGGCTCTGTAGAGTTCTCCTTCATCGTCGTCCTCCTCGGATTCGGACGAGCATACGCGCTTGGCACGCGCTTTGTCGATCTTGCGCTGGGTGAGCTTGCTTCGAGCGTCGTAATTGTGGCTGCGATGGCGCGAGTTCTTGTGCCTTCGAGGTAGGTCATGCTCTTCATCGTCGGATGAAGGCGTGGGGCTGCGGTTGAACCTGGCCGCAGGCTTCTTCTTTGGCTCCGCAGGAGCGCAGCTCCAATGAGTCCGAGTACGGTAAGCGCGGACTTGTGCATGGCCCTTTTTGGGTCCCCCACCGGAGGTGGATGGGACACGAGGTATGTGGTGGCTGCCATGATCGCAGCTTGCGGTGTCTTTGGGATGACGTTGCCGTCGGCATCCATCTCCATGAAGGACGTGTTGAGGGTCCGAGTCACCTCGCGACGTGCCTTGGGATCCATGTTCTCCGTGCGAGAATGGTGCTTGTTGCCATGGTTGCCGTGCGAACTGGAGCCTCCCATGGCGAAGAGCACAACTCACCGCGCACTGGACTCCGAGGCTGCTTGCTTGCGTTTGTCAAGCACCTCTTGCACCTTCACCTGCTTCTTGTGCTCTTCGACTAGGAGCAGGTGGTACGCCATTAGTAGGTCCCGTGAGGCACCCACGGGCAGGATCTTGTTGCCTGCCATGGCTTCGCGTGCTTGGGCCCATCCTTCATCGCTGAGGTGGATGATCCGATTGGGATCGGTGTCATCCTCGTTGGGCGGGGGGGGGGGGCTGGTTTCTCCCGTTCTCGCCGTTTCTACCCTGCGGGTTGGGTGACGGGTTGTGCTCCTGATCTACGTCGCTCTGGATGACTGCGACACATTGATAGCGCTCGTAGATTGGATCGTTGCTGCCGCAGCTTTCGGATCCGCAACCGTAGGTCCCTTCCTTCGATGGTGGATCGCACAGATCTGAGTTGCAGCTGCTGCTGTCGTAGGACTCATCTGTTGATGGTGATGTGCGTAGCACGGGGTGTGGAGCCCACAAAGCGGGCCTAATCGATGGCAGGGGAACCCGCTCTGGTATACGGAGAGTCTTGCGCCCGCACAGGCGAAGCTCCCGAACAGGATCTCGAGCCCGTCGCCAACGGGCTCGAAGTCCTTTAGGGTGGCTGGCGAGTGGGCGGTGAAGTCGAAAGCGCCGAAGAGGAGATGACTCTCCGTCGCGGCGGAGTTGTATACCGCTTTGGTTGGGACCGTCACGATCGCATAATCAGCGTCCCCAGTTCCCACAGACGGCGCCAATTGACGATGTTTAATCTCGTCAATGACCATTGTTATGAGCTTGGGTTTTGGAGAAGATGGGGATGCTGGAGATCGCGGAACGGTTAGCAAACAAGCAACACGGGGACACGATGTTTACCCAGGTTCAGGCCCGGAGAAAACCTACTCACTTATGCGCTCTTGATTACGGCGAAACCGAAAGTGCACGCAGATGCAATCTGGCGTGGAGGTGTGTATGCGGTGGTATCGAAGTGCCCTCCTCGTGCCCTCCTAGCCTTTATATAGAGCAGGCGGGTCCAGGCCTGAGTCGATTCTGAGGTTTTAGGGTTTGCCCCTTTGAATATTCTATCTACTCTAGTCTTGTTCTCCAAGGATCCGAAGGTGTCATGGGCCCTGGCCACCCGAAAGTCTTCATGGGCTGGCGCATGTTCTCGTGGGACTTCCTTGGGCTGGACTAGGTATACTAAGATCGTGTACCCGTAGGGTATAACCATGTTAGTGGCTGCGACAGTGCGGACCCGGGTTGTGGTGCTCTTGGAATCTGCAGCACATGTAGCAGCTCCCAAGCGTCGGCTGATGTCTGCCGGTGCTATCTCTGGCCATAGGTATGGCCCTACTGCGCCCGAGTTCTCGTGAGGCTTCTTCTCCCTCCTTGGATGGGGGGTCTTCTTCGATCCCGGCGTGGCGAACGACACTGCCTCTTTACCAAGTGGTTGCGTCCCCGGTGAAGTCATTGGCAGCCACGGCTAGCAGTCAATGCTCGGCGGCGATGATGGACCTAATCGCGTTTTCGCGATCTTTTTTAGGATGTTAATTGTAAAAGTTAAGGACAATGCTGTATTTTCTCTTTTTTTGGAGGTCTTTTTATAATTGTACACCCACCGCCGTTTTAATGCAGATTTCGGGCCTTTCCTGTTCAAAAAAGCAAGGTCTTTGACATGTGCCATTTATTCCACATAACGTTGTCGCAAACTAGGGCTTTCATTGTGGGACAAAAATATTAACACATGCAGACGAAAGAGAGAAATATGTGTTTTGATGGAAGGATAAATCTGTCTAAAAAAGTATCAAACACAAGAAACAATCCCTCATTTATTATTAGGTATAGATTTAGCTTACGTTATTAGTTATTTTTTAAAATTTCACCATCCCTGTAATAATTTCATTACAACACCAAACTAATAGAACTAGATTCATTTCAAATTATAGTTTCATAATAAACAAATTTCATCTCCTAAATTTTAAATATTTATATTGTTTATAAAGTTGATGAGACTTGAAATAGTTTGACTTAGGACGAAAGGTAAACATACGCTCATTCACGAACAAGCAAATAGTGAATGCCAGCGAGCGGATGTCTACTAGGAACACAATAGCATGTCATCTCGAAAAGAGAACACACTACTTTACACCCAAAATCTAAAATGCAAGTTTCTCTAAAAAATATCTAAAATGCAAGGCTATTTAGAATTCTCACCTGTCAAACATTAGTAAGTTCAACATATATAAGGAATAGTTATTAAAATCCAAAACATCAAACTGATACATTTATTTTATATATTGAAATATTCTATAATTATTTACACATATTTTGTACATAAATTTTATGGAGTCTATAGTCGAATTACCTTCTTGGAGACCGTGTATTTGTCACAGAAAAGCTTATATTTTTGGATAGAGGAAATCACGTTATCTCCGGATTATGGGCATTGTTGATTTTCCAATTCGCTCGGGTACTGACAAACACAAAAATAAGTAACATTTGATATTTCTCACATAAGATAACTGTAATGTGGAAGAAAAAGATGGATAATGTAGAGTTGTCTCATAGTAAGGCCTAAGCTCTGTAATAATTACAACATCCTCGAATTAATATCATTGTACATCGTTGAATTTAGTGTTAATTGTTAATGTAGAGGCAGTTTGGTGTCCTCCATTCGTTCTAAAATATAAAATGTTTTAGTATAGATGACTTTTAGAGTGTACATTAACTTATTTTACTACAAACCTATTCACTAAAAGACGTGTGGATACATATGTTTTAAATAAAAAGCTAAAACATCTTACATTTTAAAACGAATGAGTATATTTATTGGTCCATATACTCTCTTCGTCCGCAAATAAGTATACTTCTAAATTTTGCTTAAGTCAAATTTTATTAAATTTTACCAACCTTATACATAAATATAGCAATATATATTACATAAAATTATCATATCATAAAACTAAATTTTAAAATAAACATAGTGGTACAAATTTAGTGTTATAAATATTTTACGTTTTGCTATAAAGGTAGTCAAACTTTACAAAGATTGACTTAGGACAGAAATAGAAGTACACTTATTTGCGAACGGAGGAACTATACCTCAATTGTCCTACTCCCTCCGTCCAAGAATAGATATCTTTGGTTTTTCAAATTTTGGATGAATTTATATACTAAATGGTGTCTAGATTTATTCAAATTTTAATAAATTTAAGACATTTATTTTAGGAGGGAGGGAGTAGATTAAAGTGTCGTGTCAATCAATTTACAAAAGTTGAACTTGATCTTAGTTAAAAGTAGAACTTGCATTTCTCAATCTAGTCGTACTTTTCTTCCAAACTAAGTTACACTTTTCCAAGTTGATTGAGCTGGAAAATCTCAGGGTCAATACAGACTTAGCGAAACCGACATTTTATTGCACGATTTATCCTTTTTAGTGTTTGTCTCTAAACATGGAAAGATGAAGATAAAAACAAAAGAGAAGCATAAATACACGCGCAATCCTGAATCCCATCTTCCTTTTCTACGGTACTGCTCCCCACCCGCCACCTATTCCGCGTAGCTCCTCCTCCTCCTCCTCCTCCTCCTCGCCTAGCTTCCATACCACTCCTCGCTCCTCGGTGCCCCGTCTCCTCTCTTAACACAACCCTCACCCCTCTCGCGCCATTAAAACTCCGCGCCACTTCTTGGCCGAGGCCACTCCACCGCGCTAACTGTCGCTCGTGCCCGCGCCATGGGCACCGCCGCGCGCACTTCGCGCGGCGCCGCCGAGCCGCTGAAGCAGCGCGTCAACCGCTGCCTCCTCCGGCTCTCCGACCGCGACACCGAGGCCATGGCGGCGGCCGAGCTCGACGCCATCGCGCGCGGCCTCGCCGCGGACGAGATCCCGGCCTTCGTCTCCGCCGTCTCCGACGCGCGCCCCACCGACAAGACCCCGCTCCGCCGCCACTCGCTCCGCCTCCTCGCGCTCGTCGCCGCGTCCCACCCGCGCGACGCCGTCTCGCCCCTCGTCCCGCGCATCCTCGCCGCCGCGCTCCGCCGCGTCCGCGACCAGGACTCCTCCGTGCGCGGCGCGCTCGTCGACACCGCACGGGCCGCGGCGGCCGCCTCCGCCTCCGCCTCCGCCGCGCTGGGGCCCCTGGAGGACGCGCTCCTCCACGAGCAGGACCAGTGCGCGCAGCTCGCGGCCGCGCTCGCCACGGCCGCCGCCGTCGAGACCTCCGCGCTCACCGCCGACCTCTCCTCCTACCTCCACAGGCTCCAGCCCCGCCTCCTCAAGCTCCTCCGAAGCAATGCCTTCAAGGCCAAGCCCGCCCTCATCACCCTCATCGGCGCCTCCGCGGCCGCGGCCGGCGCCGCCGAAGTCACCGCGTCCATCCCGTGCCTCCGCGACGCAATCGCTAGTGATGACTGGGCGGCGAGGAAGGCCGCGGCCGAGGCGCTCGCGGCATTGGCCTTGGAATACAAGGATCTTCTCTTGACCTACAAATCCTCTTGCGTTGCCTATTTCGAGGCCAGGAGGTTCGACAAGGTTGGTCTTTCGTTTGTCTGGATCTGCGTGGCGGTGTGAAATCTTTTTCTGGATCTGTGTGTGGGCGCTTAGATTTTCCTTTCCATGTTACTTTTCCTGCAATGTAGGTCAAGATAGTACGGGAGTCGATGAGCAAGATGATCGAGGCATGGAAGGAGATACCGGACATTGAAGAGGAAGAAACATCCTCTTGCACGGCTCCGGCGTCACTGTCACAGAGACAATCTTCACTTGCAGGTGATGCTGCATAAATGTGGAACATGTTCTTTTGTAGTTTTGGTTGCTCCTTGCGCAGATCTGGCAACTCACGGTTGGGTTCTTGTAATCTTGTATGCTTGCTAGTAGAAAAGAGCCACATGATTAAGGGTTTCTATGAAGATGCAAATTATGTTGTACTACTGTTTGATTTCCCTACAAAATTCTGAAGAGTTGGTTGTTTCTTTCTATTTTGACACAAATCGTCTTCTAATCAAACAGGAAGTGCAAGTGATGGGCGATATCCAGCTGCTTCTTTAGGCTCAAACTCAGTTCAATCTGTGTCGAGGAAGAACAGATTGCCGACAAGCAGGTCACCTCCTCCTGATGTGTCATCCAGTGTCACAAGAAAACACAGCCCCTCGTCCATCAGAAACAAGAAGCTCTCACCACCTTCACACCGCAAGGTGACCCAAGCTAAGAACTGCGACTACAAGGTTGACATTGCCATCACACCTGATGCCACCCCGATCAAAGAGGTGACAGAGGAGAAGCTTCTGAAAGGAGGTAATGTGAGATCAAGACTGGAAGCAAGTAGAGCTCTTTTTCAGGGCAGTGAAGAGAGGGCAACCAAGTTGGTTGGAGCGAAAGCAGGATCTCGAGTTGTTCCATATGAAGGTGGTGGTAACTTGGAAGATATTTCTGAGGTTGAAGGTGGCTCGGAGAGGTTTCAGTCAGGTCACAAAGATGAGGGCTTATCAGAGATCAGGACACAGCTGCTTCAGATTGAAAAACAGCAGACTGGTTTACTAGACCTTCTCCAGGTGATTTTCCTTCATTACGTTGGAAATTATTGTATTTTACAATTCAATTCAACTTGGACCCTGAACCTTCATGTTAAGGGCCAATACATGTTCTTACGATTTTACAATTCAATTCAACTAGTGCTAACTGTTCGAGCATGTTCTTACGATTTTGCTCAGCTCACGTTTATTAACGAAATCTATATTTGCCACTAAAATGCGACATGGTTTGCTAGTACACTAGATCTTTGGTCTTTTCAGAAAATGCCAAAAGTGTACACATGCCAATGTAGCATTCTGTGTGAAGCTCATCAGGCTTGTAGCCATGAAACATGTTCGGAGGATTTAGTAAGTAAAAATATTCTCATTGTATTGGCTATTTTACAAGTTAGTGAACTTCAGGCAAGTTAAGTTAGGCCTAAAATGGCTGTCTTTTGGGATATTCAATCGAAACATTTGTTTTGGTTGTGCGAAGAGGGGGCATTTATTTCATTATAAATGCCTTGAATATATATGGTAGTCTATTAAATCTGCAATTATTTTGATTCTGACGGTGTGAAGGTATCACTTTTTCATTTGCTTGCTGATTTTAGCTGCACCTGCCTTCCGTTAATTGGTATCCGAGACAAGTTTCTTAAATCCTTCATATGCTTTTGCATCTTATCTGACATTTTATTTCATGATATTTATCAGAAATTCATGGGGAAATCTGAGAATGGCATGAATTCTTTGGAGACAAGGGTCCATGGGCTAGAGATGGCACTGGATGAGATATCTCGTGACTTAGCCGTTTCTTCAGAAAGGATGTCAAACAACGAGCCTCGTGTGAACACCTGCTGCATTCTTAGCCCAAAATTCTGGAGAAGGCGCGATCCTGGTAGAAACTCTTCCAGGTTTTCTGCCTCTAGCGTTCCAAACAGCTCGGAAGGTAGCAGAAGTTCTTACAAGTGGGAAAGGCAGAAATTTGGAGTTCAGGGTGGATTTGTCACAAACCCATTAGCCGAGCCAAACATTTCATCTGTTGAGAGAACTGTGGTTACTCAAGAAGGCAGGAAAAAGGATTTGGCTTTGCAGAAGTCAAGGTAAATTTTGTTCTTGTGCTAATTATGACCATGACAGCCTAGCTCTCTGCCAATTAGTTGGTGGGGTCACATATGGTTGTTGGGACAATCAGATTTTCCTACATGACAAATTAGGGACCGACAATTACATAGCAACATAAATACTGTGCTTTTCTTATCATATATAATACAGTAGAATGATTATTAAGTCATTGTGTCACCTCAACGTTATATGCGTGGAATGCATATTGTTGAAACTTTCCTTTATGAGGCCGCTGGGGTTTCATTCTCATTCCCACCAACCCACACTTAAATCCTAATATATTTTGCCTAGTACCTTTATTCTTCTCTGTTCAACAACTTGACAACTAATTCCTATATTTCTCCAAATTTCTTCAGGATTGGTAAGGCATGATGAGGACATTTTGTTTCGATGTGCGAACTGCTCCAGTTAGAGCATATAAGCATTGAGGCAGGTAAAAATTTCCATCTTCCGCAGCGGCTTTTGGGGTCTTTTCTCCTTTATTGGAGCTCGAAGCATGTGGTGTACATGAATTATGGATATCTGAGTCGCTGCATACTGTCAAAGCTCCTGGGCTAGGCATCAAGTCTGAAGTAGAACTACGCACTTTGAGCTGCATCCTCAGTTGAGGTTCTGATTGACACTGCCTGCACTTGTGGTTACAGCGTCTGCGCCAATGTCATCCAAACCGACTTTAGAGTTGGGGCATGAGAACGACCATCGTCTTTTGCCCCTTGTACTCTAGAAGACTTGATTTACTTCAGAAATCGGCTACTTTTGTGTAAGAATGCAGTCACGATGCAGCACCGTAAGGAACTTATGGATGTATATAGTTTGGATAATAAAAACAGCTTGGCTGTGACCGTGTTTCACTTGTGTTTAGAGCTTTTCACAAAGCGGCAGTGCTCCTGGTGATTTTTGTTGTGCATTGTGGATGCGGCTTCGCTTTCTCTGAACTCCCAAGTGTGCTTCCTGCGTGCTGTGCTTGCTGACTCAAAATGACAAATGTCTGCCGTAGTTAGTGAATCTAGAAAGTGGCACTCTCATTTTCTGAGCTGTGATTGTCTGAAGACGACCGGAAGCTCATGTGTTGCTAGTTTGCTACCTCAGTGCTTTATTTTTGAAGAGTCATCTGTGGATCTGAAAAGTGGCACTCTCATTGTCTGTAGAGGAATCCATCGAGTGGAGATTTCTGGCTCCCCAAGCTCCAGTAATCTTGTTATTTAGAAATAAAAAATTCATATTTACGGGTTTCAAACAAAATTGAAAAAAATCCAGATGTGGCTAATGATGTATCTCACAAGCGTGAAAAATAGCAAATTCAAATACTTTGTATTCTGAGTTCAAATCTCTAAATTTCATCTGATTTTGTCATTTTTGTGTAGCCTAGATTACAAAGAATTCAACATTGAGGTTTTGCATGCCTGTAGGATACATCATTGACTTATGTCTAACTTTTTTCAACCTTTTTTTGAACCTGTAAATATGTTTTTTGATATTTTTAAAATTAATGTCTCACTAGAGCTCAGGCGCTAAGCTTTGTCAAGGAAAAAACAACATGGGTGCTAAAGCTGGTTGTGCAAGTGGGAGCCCATTGTTGTAGCCCGAAAACTTCGCCAGATGACCACCTGGATCGGCCCATTTTTCTCTGACTATATGCTACCTAGGCATTTTGGAGCACAGAGATTTATGTCGCCCAGGGAGCTGCTAAAGGCGTTTACATCTGCGATGTTCAAACATGAATTCAGACTAATTCTGATGGGACTAATTCAGACTAATTCTTAGAGTAATGATGGTGAATCTGGGATTCCATCCCTCGTGGGTAAATATGGTGATGAGAATGGTCGCTACTGTCTCCTTCTCAGTATTATTTAATGGAGAGCGTTTAAGGAATTGCATCCGGCAAGGGGATCCGATATCCCATATCTGTTTTTGATAGCAGCAGAGGGTCTGTCATACCTGTTAAAAGTTAGAAGTGAATCATCGAGCTTACAAGGTTTAAAGGTGACTTCCACTAATCCGGCGTAAATCATCTACACTTTGCGGATAATAGCCTGCTGTTCATTAAAACAAATGGAGATAGCGCGAGGGAGGGGTGAGACACTCTGGATGCTTATTGTCGTGCTTCGGGTCGGCGTGTGAATTTGGACAAATCTTCTATCTTTTTTAGTAAACGTTGCCCGGTGGCAATAATGAAGGAGTTGAAACTTATCCTAATTACAGAATGAGTCGTTGAGTGAGAAGTATCTGGGTATGACCTCGAATATTGGGAGATCAACAAATGGAACCTTCAAATACTTGAAGGTCCGAATTTGGAAGTGGATCCAGGGGTGGATAGAGCAATGTTTGTCAGCAGGAGGCAAGGATGTTCTTATAAAATCTGTGCTCCAGGCAATACCGATTTTTTCCATGTCTTGCTTTAAGTTACCACAGGGACTATGTCAACACATCAACTCGTTAATTCGGAAGTTCTGGTGGGGCTGCAAGGATGGGAAGAGGAAAGCATGTTGGGTTTCTTGGAAAGAGATGACTAAGCCTAAGTATTTGGGTGGTCTTGGTTTCCGTGATATCGAGCTTTTTAATCTAGCATTGTTGGCACGACAGGGATGGAGAATTTTAAAGAACCCAAATACGTTAAGTGCGCGGATTTTGAAGGCTGTGTATTTTTCAAATAGTGAGTTCATGAATGCAGAACTGGGGTCACACCCTTCAAAGGTTTGGCGTGCTATTGTTGAGGGGAAGGGAGTCTTGGCGCAGGGTCTGATTCGCCGTATCGGTACCGGCGCGGATACAAACGCGTGGGATGATAATTGGATACCAGAGACGGGGCATTGAGGCCGTTTCATTGCAGAATTGATGATTCACCAAGAAGGGTTTCCGATTTTATTGATCAAAGTACTTGGCAGTGGGATATGACAAAGTTGAATACATGTTTCCTCCCAATTGACGTACATGAGATCAAAGCCATACCGATTAGTACTCGAGTGCAACTAGATTTTTGGGCATGGCATTATGAGAAGAAAGGGATGTTTAGTGTTAGATCAGCTTATGCAATGCTGGTTAACACACGTGAGAGAAGGAAAGCTTGGCTGGAAGGTGTCACAGCTAACTCAGATCAGCAACGTACGCAGAAAAGCTGGACAAGGCTGTGGCATATTCAGATCCCTATAAAACTAAGAATATTTTTGTGGCACTTGGCTATACAATTACTACCTACATTTTGCACTAGCGACGAGTACGTGTGTCATCTGTGATGCCATAGATTCATGGCGACACTCGTTGTTGGATTGCACCATGGCGCGCTGTGTGTGGGCCTTCGCAGATGATGAGATGACCGAGCATATGGCGCAAATGCAAGATTCTAGCGCACGGAATTGGTTATTCGCGATGATCGATACTCTACCGCATGAATAACTCATTCTATTGTGTGTCACTGCATGGGCCATCTGGCACGCCAGCCAAAAGGCGATTCATGAGGGAATCTACCAAAGTCCACTAAGCACTCATTGTTTTGTGAAATTTTTTATCTCCGAGCTGGGGCAAGTGAGGCATGAGTCAGCAAGGAGAAATACTAGCGTGCTTCCAACTCCATATCCGATATGGATTCCTTCACCGCCTGGAGTGGCGAAAGTGAACGTTGACGTTGGAGTAGCACGGAACAAAGAGTCCGGGGTGATTGCAGCAGTGGCAAGGTCGACCACGGGCGAATACATGGGTGCGTCGGCTGTACTTCAGGAAGGCATCTCTAATCCTAAGGTTTTGGAAGCAATGGCAGTTCGGGAGGGACTGAATTTGGCGCATGATCTTCTCCTTCCAAAGATAAGGCTAGCTAGCGACTGCCTATCTGTTATCTTTTTGAGCGGAACTACGGCGGGCTTATGCCAGCCTGAACAATTTCATTCAAAGTTGCCTATGAGGCTTTTCAGCCTCTACAAGATAGGGTTCAAATGAACCGGAATTTACAGAGGTTACAAGGGAAGATAAATAAAGGAGAAACACACACACACACACACACCACCCACGACAAAGATTGAGAGGAAAAGGGTCTACTCTGGAATCCTCGGAGGCGGTTGACTGATGAGAAAACTCATCACAACCCAAGCACAGCGATCACAAGGAAGAACCAGCAGGACACGACCGCGGGGGGACAATCCAGCTCGAGTCATCGCTGGAGTAAACGAACGGCCTTGATCAGCCGAGACCCAGCTTCGACACTGCATCATCGACGTAACCGAAGGGCAACGCACATCCGAGACCACACAACGCACCGATACCACCTATATCGTGGGTGTGGCTGAAGGGGCACGCGCGGCCGAGACGACGCCATGACGCATGTGTGCCATCGGATGGGGTCGAAGGGCGTCACATGGCAGAGTCACACCATTAAGCACTCTCACATGGAGCACCCACACCGCACGCTGGGGTCGCTGCCATAGTCGAAAGGCATAGCAACACCGAGGGCAACCCCAACCCCACATGGGTTCGATATACCCTAAGGGTGGGCTAGCCGAGAGCACGCGCAAAAGACCTCCCCGCGCCAGGTACGCCGTAGAGCTCTGGCAAGGATCCGACACAAGAGCTTGCCAACCGGCAAGGAGAAGCCACCACCACCACTGCCACGGCTCACCTCGCACTTGGACAGAAGACCGCACCCATGGCTGCCATCTGCAGAACCATGGGGCACACTGCAAAGCGGAGCAATGCCCAAACTGATGGCAAGACAGAGGGGCTCCACGCTTGGCCACGACGGCCCCCCGGGTAGGGAGCGCGTCACCACCATGGCCGCCATCTGCGAAGCCACGACACCAGCCAGCCTACAACAGGCAACCCCGCTGCAGGATGATGTCCGAGAGAGGAGGCAGCTACCCTTGCAACCACCAGAGAGCACACGAATGACCATCGCCGCCAAGACATCATGAGCGGCGAGAGCACACCGGCCATGCCAAGCACCACCAAACCACCACCTCCGCCCAACGGGGACCGATCACACCGCCGCTCATGGAGAGAGGCGCCAAAGCCTGGCGGCCTGATCTAGGCCCAAACGAGCCCACGCCTCGCCGCCAGACACCTCATTGCCGCCCAAGCAGCCGCCCGGGATGCCCACTGCACGCCTACCAGCCAGCCACCCCACGCAGCCACGCTGGAAGCGGCCGGAACACCGCAGCCTCCAACTCGTGGGAAAAGGCGAAGGAAAAGGGACCTCGCCGCCACCGCCACTTGAGCCGGCGGCATCCTCCAGCAGCGGCGAGGGAGAGGATGCGGTGGAGGTGGGGAGGGTGGCCGGTGGAGGTGGGAGTCGCCGCCCGTGTCGCCCAGAGAGAGCAACGCGGGGGCCGAGTCTCTGTCTACTGTCTTTGTTCTGGCAAGGGAACTATCAACTGCCTATCTGTTATCAAGGCAATGAAAGAGGAGAATTTGGGATGTTATAGCCACATACTGCAAGAGATCGGAGCTTCATCTTCATTGTTTGCTGAATCTTCTTTCGTTCACGAGAATAGACAGTCCAACAAGGAGCCTCATGACTTGGCTCGTTTTGTGATGGGTTCTTGTGTTGGACGTTACGTGTGGTTCGTTAATCCGCCAGAAGATGTTTGTATTCCCTGACTTTTGATTAATTAATATAAAGGCCGGATGATTTTTTTTTTAAAAAACTAAACCTGCTACGATCGTAGCTCTAGCCTGCAGGTCGTTTTGCTTGCTTGTATTGCCCTGGCTCCGATATAGCTCCTGTCCCTAGTAACGTTTCTGAGTAGCAAAGCTACCGGTGATCCGAAAACGGCTGCACTGGGTGTGCAGAGGAAAATGATTACAAGGCTGACGCCCAGCCCAAGCAGAGCTTGGCCATGAATAATGGTGAATGGTCAACAAAAAAGAAAAGAAGCAAATGGGAAACCGAAATTAGCGAACGAAAGGCTTAGCAAAACAGAAGGAAACCAAACCAAACCCCTTGGCAGCCAACGCCCGGTATCCTTACCGATGTTGTCGAAGGACTTGCGCGCTCAGCCGAGATCGCACCAGACCAGACACCGGATCAGCCGTCACAAATCACCGAGTAAACGAACAGAAAGACCACATAGTGAGCTCTGATTAAGGTTGTAGGCAGCGCCCCGCAAAATTAAAGCAAATGGGTAAAAGCGGAGACAGTTACGGCCTGACCGGATCGGAAGCGCACCGTGGAGGAACAATGCGTGGGTGACAGACAGTGGACGCCGTCCTCCAGTTCCTGCGTGTTTGGCCGATCGTGCAGGAGGGCGTCAATGAATCGACAAGGGACACCTAGTACTACCTTGCGTGTTTCGCCGGCCGGACGGCCTTGCCCGCGGCAGCTCAGGCGTGGACCTCCTGGGCGTCCCTGAAGTTTCGCTTTTTCGGGTGGCTTGCCATCCAAGGATGTTGCTGGACGGCGGACAGATTGCAGCGGCGGGGTCTCCCCAACCAGAGCCTGTGCCCGCTATGTGCGCGGTGCGGCGGGGTCTCCCCAAGCAGGATTAATGAAAACATCGTCGCGCATCCCGTCCCCGCTTGCACCCTCTAAGAGAAAGCCTAGCAGTAGCAGTCCCTCTATCCGGTGAATTTATGGTCCCGGCTCGGGATAGCGTATCTCTGACAAAAACAGTAAACGGGTCGGCCTGTATCGCAATTTTATGGGCGTCCGTGTAAAATTCAATACGACCGGTATAAGTAGCGGCTACGGCGGAGGACAGGAGTCAAAACCCTCATTTCCTCTGCCTCCTCCCTCGCGCCGCCGCCCCATTTCGACCAACTCCGGCGAGAGATTCCGCGGCCTCCACCACAAGATGAGCGCCCGCGTTGGGCTTGGGGGAGGGATGGTGGTTGGCAGGGACAAATCGGCGGATGTGGCGGTCACGGTCATGGTGGCTCCGGCGGTGGTGGGCGTGGCGCGAGGTGGCGTGCGGCGAAGAAGTGGATGAACAGCGGGGAGCGGCCGCCACCGTCGCTCGTCGAGTACGCGCCCGGCGAGAGGTACTACCACGAGCTTCCCGAGCTCGTCCACGCGCCGCCACCTCCACCGCCGGGACTGATCTACGCCCGTGACGACGCCGAGGAGGCCGCGTCTGAGGCGATGGCGACGGAGATGATGCTCCGTGACGCTGAGGAAAAGCACGGACAAGCGGAGCTCCGTGACGCCAGAGCTCCGGCGATCTCCACCGGGTAGTTAAGGGTAGTTTAGGGGTAGATTAGGAGTAGATTATTTTGCTAATTGATGTAAATTACGCAAGAATATGCAAAGTATCGCACTAATCGATCGAGAAATCTCATCGCATTTTTTAATTTTTAAAATACGGGTTGAGTTTAGGGGTTCTAATCTACGTGGATAATTTCGTACGCGCTAAACTGAAGTGGAGTGCCTTGTATTAACAAAGTATGAGTTCACAGAGTACAGAGACTGCTAGTCTTGCTCTAACTCTAATCCATATCTTCGGTCATTGCAATCATAGACATGAAAAATTCTCACTCAGGTGCTCTAACATATCTTTGTCGGTATAAGGGCATCTCTAACCGATCCAAAAAACCGGTTAGAGGAGTAAAAGATGCCATTTTACTCTTTAATCGGACCTAACTGAAGCTCAAAATGTTTTAGTGGAGTAAAAATTTTACTCACCGGTTTTGCTGACTGCTATATTTACTCATTCGAGTGGTGGATGAGTACAAGATTCCTTCACTGATTCTGCGTTCACACCTACTCCGCCTCGCCCTCTCCTCCACCTTCGGCGACCACTGCCACCCTAGCCACCACCCAAGACCACCGATGGCCGGATCCTCTCGCCGGCCATCCTGCAATGACCCACAAGTATAGAGGATCGCAACAGTCTTCGAGGGTAGTATTACCCAATTTATTGATTCGACACAAGGGAAGTCAAAGAATATTTGTAAGCCTTAACAACTGAGTTATCAATTCAGCTGCACCTGGAAATAGTTCTTGCTCACAGAAGTTTATCAGTAGCAACAGTTTGTAGTAGCAACAACAAAGCAACAACAGCAGTAAAACAGGAGCAATAGTAACAGTAGTAGCAAACAGTGGGATATGAGTGCGGTAGGCATAGGGATGGATGGACGGTCGTTGCATGGACGAGTATAAACATGTAACTTCAAGATCTAGGGCAACTGCATATAAATAATAATAAGCATCCAAGTACTAAACAATCATAGGCATGTGCTCCATATATAGTCATGCGTGCTTGCAATGATACTTCCACAACATCTTTTGTCCAGCCAGTCCGTGGCGGCAGGGCCTCTAGGGAACTACTAGCAATTAAGGTGCTCCTTTTAATAGAGCACCAGAGCAAAGCATTAACACCCTATGAACACATGTGATTCTCACACCACAGCCATCCCCTCCGGTTGTCCCAATTTCTGTCACTTCGGGGCCTTTGGATCCGGGCAATGATATGTGTACACAACTTGCAGATAAGATCACAAACAATACTATCATAATGATTCAATAATAAGTTCAAATCTGAGATCATGGCACTCGGGCCATAGTGACAAGCATTAAGCACAACAAGTTGCAACAAAGTCAAATAGCACTAAAAGAGATACTAGGCACTATGCCCTAACAATCTTATTCGATTACAGATAGAACTCATCCAATCTCTACCATACCCATAGCCTATAGCGGGGGATTACTCACTGATGGATGAGGGAAACATTGATGGTTGATGGAGAAGCGTTGGTGATGATGATGATGACGGTGATCCTCCCCAAATTCCCCGTCCCGGCAGGGAGCCAGAACGGAGTTTCTGGATCTGAATCTTGGTTTCTGGTGGTGGCGGCGCAGCGGAACTCTTTCTGGAAAAACTTCAAACTGTAACATCCCAAAAATATTGATCAAGGTTATCAAATTTCCAATCACCAAAATTAGGGTTAACAATAACTTTTGATAATAAAAATCCTTATGAATGCATATGTATGTGATGATTGTATGAATGCACGAATGGACTTGTGTGATTGTTGTGAATAGCAAGGAATGGTTTAAAGATGAAAACAACATCATCTAAATCATTTGCAAGTAGAAACAAATCAAGAGAAATTCAAAAACAAACAAAATGAGCTAATGGTCATTTTTGCCAATCTTGCTCACTAGGCCACTTTTAGTGTTTCTAGTCCAAGATTTCAAACAGAAATAATTCCATTTTTTTCACCCCTTGCTAGACCAAGTGAAAGTGAACCCAATCCCACCTTGCAAACCCACAGAAACATTTGGCAACCCTATTCAAATGATAATTCAAAATTAAATCTATATCATATGTGAAGATCACCATTTCTCAAATCCCAACCAAACCAGTTCACCTTGAAAAATCCAAGCAACCAGAGACTATCTAGTATGTGACTAGTACAGCCACCAAGTTTCACTCAAAAATTCAAATTCAAATCTCTTGCGGCCATTTCATCAAACACTATAGTGAGAAATGTTGTGCCTAACTTGTCTCCTCTCTAGCTCACACTACACTCTCAGTAGATGATCTAACTTATTTAACCAGCCCTAGCTCACTATAAGCTTGCCATTGTCATCAATGGTGACCATTGCCGAGCTCAACTTGCCACCCCAATGTCGACAGCAATCTAGGAGCCTCACCAAGCCTAGCCACCTTGTCTGGGACACAAGCCACCGTCCACCGCCACACCCTGTCTAGTGCCCAAGCCTTGTTAGCCACTGGACCACTCAGAACGAGCATGCCCAGCATCTCTGCAAGCATGCCAAGAGCGTCGCGCTCGAAACGCGAGCACGCATCGCGCCGCCGCTATGCGCGTGATCACCACCGCCCAGGAACCACCCGGACATGCTCGCTCATGCTGCGCGACGGAGAGCCGGCGCCATTAAATTTCCGTCGGACCCGCCCAGAGCATCGCATCGTTCCGACCAATTTGCACCGCCCCATGCCTCGCCACCATGACGTTGAGCTGGCCAGAGGCGGTTACGCCCCTACCCCCAGCCATGTCATTAGCTCTGTGTGCAGACGACCACGAAGAGCTCCACCTGCATCCTGCGGTCCCCTCGTCGCACTATAAATAGAGGCCTTCCTCGTTCGATTTCAGCACACCATCTCACTCCCCACCTCTCACTGATCACACCCACTCATCCCCAGATTAAGGCGACAACCAGGTGGCCGGAATTTCGCCGGAGTCTGTCGCGGAGGAGGAGAAGAGGACTCGTTGATTGGAGCCGCCCCAGGAGGAGCCACCAGTACCTGGAGGATCGTCGTCATCGACTTTGTCGTTTGCCCCCATCTCCGACCATCGTCGGAGCCCCGGTGAGCCCCCACTGGCCGCACTAGGGTTCGACCTCGCCGCGTTCTGTTCAGACATGGACGATGAACCTCAGCCGTAGATCTAGCTTCTAATCCTACGGCCCAAATCACCTCGTAACCCTTCACACCCCTTGTCTCTCTTACTGGTGGGGATAGCCACTTAAACCCACCTGCCAGCGCTTGTGATGGCCGCCCATTACACTCCCATGCGACCCAGTAATTCAAACTTAGGTTTTTCCATTAAGTTTCAAACTTAGTTATATCCCTAGATTCAAAAATCAATCCAGGGAGATTCACTGAACCAAATTGCATGAAACTAATTTTTCTAGAAAGGTACTAAATTCTTAATCCAAGCCCGTTGGATTCAAATCATTTGGAATTATAGATCACCTATAGTAAAAATAACAATGCAGAGACTTTTCTGCATTCAAAATTTTCTCAAAATTCAACCATAAAAGCTTTTGAGTTGATTCCAACTCTCAAAAATCACATTTAACAAGACCTTTCTGAATATATAAAAATATATATGTTTACTTGCAGAAATAATGGACAAGTAATAAAAGAATGTCCCATAGGCATTTCTAGTCACTTTATTTAATTAAAATAAAAAGGTTAAACCTTATTAAATTGTGACACCAATTTAAATCACATTCCCAAGTACTGAAATATGTGGTGATGACATGTGTCAACATGATCCCATGTTTTAGTGGAGAATATTAAATCTTAAGAAGTTTTTCAATGAGTAGAAATTACTTTTCTAAAATAAAATAAATAAAACTATTACTTTATTCTTTGTGATAATAGTGATGATACTAGATCATCTAGTGTAAGCCTTTGTGTGCTAAAATAGAGTAGTTAAGAATTGTTTGGTGATTATGTACCTCGTATTTATTTATAGGCGCTAGTACCGACCAAGGATACGAAGAGGAAGGAGGATACTACGAGGAAGAAGCAGAGGAGAACTTCAACCATCGCTTCCGCAAGGCAAGCTACTAACTGAGCAAGCTAACACTTGCCACTGTGAAAACTATATGATATATGCAATGCATTAGGCATGCTTTGATTATACCACTTGATGTTACCCAATCCTAGTTTTACTTGCAAGGTTAGTTATTTTATTTCTTTATCAAAGCTTTCTATTTTTGTTTTACTTAGTGAATTGTAGATGTTAGAAAGATATTTAAAGGTAGCATAAAGAGCATAAAACTTGGCCTAAGTTAGATAATCTTGATGTCATCCTGAGGCATGAGATTGAACTTAGATAATTCACACTTGATTATCACCCCTCATTAGTTTTACCGCCACTTGTAGATGCTAGTGCAAAGCATAAAAATTGATCACTTTAGATGGGAACACTTGGTGAAAATGATTATGAAAACCTTAGAATGACGAGTCATTCTAATGAAATGTTTTGACATGTGCTATGAGAAAGATGATTTTGATGATGAAAATGTTGAGGCATGAGCCTTAGCCCTTTATAAAACTGATGGTTGTCTGGATGCGATACCATTCAAATTTACCGTACAACCACAATACCCGAAATTTGGTAGGCCTTGATTGGAAGTTTATATATCTTAGTATGGGTTCCCTTGCGGCCAAGGTTTGAGCTAAGGCTACCTTGTGAAGATTGTCCACCTATGTAGTTCCCAAGATGACAGTTGCTCATGGTTGGGAGGCCAAACTCATAGGAGAGGTGCCTATACTAGGGCGTGTAATTGAAAGGTTAGGATTTATTATCCACATACCGAGTATGGTGAATTCAGGATTGTTCCTGACGGATGTATCAAATATTGTGGTGAAAGTGTACCACCTCTGCAGAGTGTCAAACTATTCTAATAGTCGCGTCCGCGATTATTGTGATTGGAGTGGCCATACTGTTCCGTCGTTAGATGTTTTCAAAATGACTCGAGAAATGAATCATGACTTTGACTTGACCACAACAGGGTTGTGATATGAAAATTCAAGTTCCCACTTAGGTGTTATAAAACTTTCAACTAGCTTTCTTTGCTTCTGAACTTAGTTAAGGTAAACTGGCATTTTGCAAAACAACTTAGAGCTTAGTATTCTGTAGGGTTTCAGAGCATGGAAAACAAAATTTTCTATCGCACAAACAAACAAGCCAAGATCTATCTCGCTAGATTGTAGCAACGAGTCGATGGAATAACTTACCCTCGAAGATTCCAAAGTGTTTAACGAGAGCGGATTCGTGGGTGATGTAGTCGTACTCTTCCCGATCTCAAGATCGCAGAGATCCTTCCCAAGGCTCGCTAGCGCTCCCGCAATCGGTCACACGTTCAGACTCGGACGAAGACCTTCCTCTCCCTTGTTCCAAAGAAAATGAGGTTGTAGCACTCTCTCGCGATTCCGGAAGACAACGGTGGTACCTAAGTAGAGGGAGATCTCAGGCTTCGCCTTAAGCCGGAGCGAGTATGGTGGAGTATGAGAGAGCTCCTCGGTGATCTAGGTTTTAGACACACCAAGGAGGAGAGGCTAGAGCCGGCGGCTAGGGTTTAGGGCACCCCAAGTCGGCGGCTAAGGAAAAACCCTAGGGGGCGGCGGCGTCTATGGTGGTAGGCGCCAAGCTAGGGTTTGGAGGAGAGGTACTTGTGTGTGCTAGGAGGGAGCCCTGCCCCTCCTTATATAGGTGGAGGGGTCGGCGGCCAAGGGGAGGGAGTGGGGTCCCTCCCCAACTCGGCTTGGGTGGTGCGCCGACTTGGGGAGGAGGACTCCTTCCCCAACTCGGTTTCACCTCCTCCTCCTCTTTTCCACTTTCCAAATTTAGCCGTTTGACTTTTCAATTTAGCTATTTGACTTTTCAAACTAGGATTCGATTAATCCTTTATTTGGAACAGCGATGACACTTAGTACATGATACAATCATTCCAACTTGCAATGACATATTCATGTACCCCTTCCCCTCCGGAGTGCCGGACATTCCGGAACCTTCTAGAACATTCCCGATGAAAACACCGGAATCATTCCCCAACTCCGAAACGGGACTTTCCTTATATGAATCTTATTCTCCGGATCTCCTCGTGATATCCCGGATCCCATCCGAGACTCCGAACAACATTCGGTCTCTTTCTCATCATACCATAACTACTCAAACAACGTCGAATCCTTAAGTGTGTCTCCCTACGGTTCGTGAATTATGCGGACATGATCGAGACACTTCTCCGAACAATAACCAATAGAGGAATCTGGAAATTCATATGGCACTACTAGGAAAACAGCTATAGGTAATTAGCACATCCGTGGCTCACATGGTTGAAGTGCCCCACGGCTAAAACAGGCGTGGCTCACCTGTGGGCAGTGCCCTACTAGTAACTAGAACAACCGTGGCGCACATGACTATAGTGCGCCACAGATGTGTGGGCTGTGGCCTGGCCGCACGCCAAACATCAGAAGCACTATAGTCATGTGCGCCACGGTTGTTAGTGTCATCTGTGGCGCACATGGGGGGGTGCGCTACGCCTAAGCATCTGATGTGAACCATCCGCAAGCATCTGTGGCGCACATGGCATAGTGCGCCACAGAAGTTTGTACTCTCTGTGGCGCACTATGGCATGTGCGCCATAGATGTAGTGGCATGCACCAACTCCACCCCCCACCCCCTTTGGTGGATCGCCTTTTTAGGGTTTGCAAAAATAAAATAAAATGATAAACACTTCAAAATTAAATCCTTTCATATTTAGGTAGGTAATGTGGTATAGCTTCTAGTAAAATTAACAAAATGAGTTTCGACTTTATTTGCAAAAAAAGTTATGCCACGATAAAAGGTCAGTAACTTTTGCATACGATATCGAAAAAATCGTATAATATACCAAAATGACGAGAACGAGATTTCCATCTGCGCAACCACCTATGGTCGTTTAGCGATTTTTAGATTTTAAAAATTCGAAAAGAGTAAAAGTTACGGTCAAAAACCGTTTTTCTCGCAGAAAAAATACAGGCGACTTATCCGTAGCGCACCTACACCTAGTGCGCCACGGATAGCTTAAGCGAGATTCAAATTTGAATCCCCACCCTCCTCCTCCCTTTCCCTTTTTTCCTCTCCCTCCCTTTCCCTTTCCACTCTTTCCCTTTCCCCTTTCCTTTCCCTTTCCCTTCTTCCTTCTTCCTTCTTCCTTCTTCCTTCTCCCTTCTCCTTCCCTTCTCCTCTTCTTGTAGTGATGGCATGACGTCGACCTCCTTCTCCTCCTCCTCGAAGTGACAACGGGCGACACGGGCGGCAACGGCGCCTCCTTCTCCTCCTCCTCACTCGCGGTGCAACGGCGGCCTCCTTTCTCCTCCTCTTCCTCCTCCGCCTCCTGTTCTTCTCCTCCGCCTCCTTCTTCTTCTTCTCCTCCTCTTCCTCCTCTCCTCCTCCTCCTCTTCTCCTCCTCCGCCTCATCTTCTTCTTCTCCTCCTCTTCCTCCTATTCTCCTCTTCCTCCTCCTTGCAGTTCCGACGACGACACCGACGCGCGACCGCACTGACGGCGATGGCGACCTGCACCGACGCGCGGCCGCACTGACGACGAGATCCAGATCTGCTGCTTTTTTTGAATTTTGAAATTTACATCCGTGGCGCCTACCTAGTGTGCGCCACGGTTATCGCTTCATACGCGTGGCGCACCTGCCCAAACTTCGCGCACATCGCATGTGCGCCACGCCTGTCTCTAAACTTCTGTGGCGCACTAGGCAGTGCGCCACAGAAGTTTAAACTTCTGTAGCGCAAGACACGTGGCGCACTCCTAGTGTGCCACAAATGATGTTTCATGGTGCGCCACTAAAGGCCATTTTCCTAGTAGTGTGGCTCCCACATATTTCTACGATTACTTTGCGATCGAATGAACCACTTACATACGATACCAATTTCCCTTTGTCTCACGATAGTTTACTTATCCGAGGTTATGATCGTCGGTATCTCTGCATACCTAGTTCAATCTCGTTACCAATAAGTACTCTTTTCTCGTTCCCGTGATATGTGATACCTTGTGATCCAGTCACATGCTTGCAAGCTAATTGGATGACATTTCACCGAGAGGCCCAGAGTATATCTATCCGTCATATGGATGGACAAATCCCACTCTTGATCCATGTGTTTCAACCAATACTTTCCGAACACTCAATGCCACCTTTATAGCCACCCAGTTATGGTGTGGTGTTTGATGTCATCAAAGCATCCATCCGGTAAAGGTGATATGCATGATCTCATGGTCGAAGGAATTAGGTTACTATGTATCAGAAAGCATATAGCAATTGAACTATTAAAATGACTTGATCTTTATGCTACGCTTATCTATAGGAGTATGTCCACCATATCATTCTCCTAATGATATGATCTTGTTGTTGATAACATCTCAATGTTCATGATAGGGAAACCACAATCATTTATCAACCAATAGGCTAGTGATGTATAGAGGCTTTACTAGGGACTTCAAATTGAGTTTACAAATCACACAAGTATTAATGTTTCCTTGTTAATACTATTATAGCATGAATGCAAACATTTATCATAAACACAAAGATATAATAATAACTACATTTATTATTGCCTCTAGGGCATATCTCCAACAATTCCTACCTGAACCCCCTTTACCTTGTTAGTGATAGTTTGCGAGTACCTAAAGAGTACTCATGGATTTGTCCCTGGCTATTCCCGTGCCCAGAATATGAAGAGGACTATCAGGAGGATGGACCGCAGGAAGGTTACGACAACTTGGATCATCTCCCATCGTCAGCATTGCCTATGACAATGAAGATGGAGCTTCGCCCATGCTACCATTATTATTACGTTATTCCGCTGCTTTGGTTGTATTAAGACTGGATCATGAGTTCTTTTATTTGTTGTAATACCTTATGTATGGTTTGTAATGGATGATGTACTATGATATCCAATCTGTTATGTCTCGCAAAAATGGTAATACTGGGATTGCGATGTATGGCATAACAGGCATCTGAGATTAAAAATTCGGGTGTTGACAAGTTGGTATCAGAGCCATCCTGACCATAGGAGACCCTAGTTTAGAATGGACGTTTGAATCAAAAACTTAGTTTCAAAACTAAGGAAGTGAGTATTTATGAAAACTTATTCTCATTCTTATCACTTAGATTCTTACATCAAAATTCATGTTCCTCAAAAATTCTTGCAAACTTACATAAAACTTGACACACTTGATCACTCCACTAACTTACTCATCCTACATTCTTATAGATGGACGTGAAGTATAGCAAGTTCTATCAGTTGGGAAATGGAGGAGATCTCATCTTTGAGCGTGACTTGGACCAGCTGTCGGAACTTCTGGAGCGCCCACACCCCGAGTTCTTCGGAGCTCAGATCAATGGTCAGGAAGGAGAGGAATTGCAATGGCTGATTGTTGCAAGTCTCCGAGGAAAGATTGAAGCCCCCACCTCAGAGGGAATTTAGTTCACCTTAAGAGAGAACAACTGGCTCGATGGACTTGCCAGGTTCATGCAGGAAGCGCTTGCCCATCTGTGTGGGCAGAGTATCAATCAGATCAAGGGTACCCGCTTTGAGTTCTGCCCAAGTCGTGATGTTATGGGACAGCCGCTGCAGGCACCATATCACCTTGAGCTGAAGAATCAAATAGACCACCTCAGCTTCATGATGTATGACCGGCAGAAGGAGTTGGACAATGCCCGTTCCTACGCCAACCACAACTATGACATTGCTGTCAAGAAGGATCAGACCATTGCCATGCTGGTGAAAGACCGCCAGTCTCGTCGCCATCAGCTTGACAAGAAGGAGCGCATCATTGCCCGCCTTCGTCACAAGATCACAGACTTGGAGGATACCATCCACTAGAGGGACATGCAGCTTGAGGAGAGAGATAATGCAGGGGAGGACATCCGTGGAGACCCCTAATCTTACCTTAGTGACGATGATGAATTTCTGGAGGATGAAGCCATGGAATTCTTCACCGATGAGGATGACTTTGCCTTCATTGATGATGATGATGAGTACATCGATTCCGAGTAGTAGTAGCACTTTAGCACTAGCGTTAGTGAGTTGTATCCGGTCCCACTGTATCGAAGTTTCATGATCATCATCATTAGCTTCCTCTCTAATTGGTGCAGGCACCACAGGAACTTCTTCCGGTGCTGCGCTACTCGCAATTTCGAGAGAAAGTTCGACAACCTCGTCGAGTTCTACTTTCCTTCCAGTCACTTCTTTCGAGAGAAATTCCTTCTCTAGAAAGGATCCATTCTTGGCAACGAAGATTTTGCCTTCGGATCTATGATAGAAGGTATACCCAATAGTTTCCTTCGGGTATCCTATGAAGACGCATTTTTCCGCTTTGGGTTCAAGCTTGTCCGGCTGTAACTTCTTTACATAGGCTTCGCAACCCCAAACTTTAAGGAACGACAATTTAGGTTTCTTCCCAAACCATAATTCATACGGTGTCGTTTCAACGGATTTAGATGGTTCCCTATTTAAAGTGAATGCGGTTGTTTCTAATGCATAACCCCAAAATGATAGCGGTAAATCTGTAAGTGACATCATAGAACGAACCATATCTAAGAGAGTTCGACACGACGCTCGGACACACCATTACGCTGTGGTGTTCGGCGGTGTCAATCAGAAAGTATTCCGCATTTCTTCAAATGCTCGCCAAACTCGTAACTTAGATATTCACCTCCACGATCAGAACGTAGAAATTTAATCTTCTTGTTACGTTGATTCTCTACCTCACTTTGAAACTCCTTAAACTTCTCGAAAGTTTCGGACTTATGTTTCATGAAATAGATATACCCATATCTACTCAAATCATCCGTGAAGGTAAGAACATAACGATAACCACCACGCGATGCTACACTCATTGGACCACACACATCGGTATGTATGATTTCTAATAAGTCCGTAGCTCGCTCCATCATACCAGAAAATGGAGTCTTAGTCATTTTACCCATCAGACATGCTTCGCATCTATCAAGTGATTCAAGAAGTCCATCGGAATGGAGTTTCTTCATACGCTTCACTCCAATGTGACCAAGACGACAGTGCCACATATAGGTCGAATTATCGCTTGATTTCAAACGTTTAGCCTCAATGTTGTTGATATGTGTATTTCCACTATCGAGATTCAATAAGAATAGACCATCTATCAAAGGTTCATGTGCATAAAACATATTACTCATATAAATCGAACAACCATTATTCTCGGACTTAAACAAGTAACCGTCTCGCAATAAACAAGATCCCGATATAATGTTCATGCTCAACGCAGGCACCAAATAACAATTATTTAAGTATAAAACTAATCCCAATGGTAGATGAAGGGTAGCGTCGACCGCGATCACATCAACCTTTGATCCGCTTCCCACGCGCATCGTCACCTCGTTCTTCGCTAGCTTCCGCTTATTCTGCAAAGACTGCTTCGAGTTACAAATATGAGCAACCGAACCAAGATCAAATACCTGTGCACTACTACGAGTACTAGTGAGATACACATCAATAACATGTATATCGATATACCTTTCTTCTTGATGTTGCCGTTCTTCAAATCCGCCAAGTACTTTGGGCAATTCCGCCCAAAGTGACCTTCTCCCTTGCAGTAAAAGCACTCAGTATCAGGCTTAGGTCCAGCCTTGGTCTTCTTCGCCGGCGTGGTAACTTTCTTACCACCCTTCTTGAAGTGTCCCTTCTGCTTAGACTTGCCTTTATTGAATTTGGTGGTCTTATTGACCAACAACACTTGGTGCTCTTTCTTGATCTCCACTTCTGCAGACTTTAACATAACAAACAGTTCTGGCAATTTCTTGTTCATGTTCTGCATGTTGTAGTTCATCACAAAGTTCTTGTAACTTGGTGGTAGTGATTGGAGGACACGGTAAATCCCCAAAGCATTAGGAATCACTATACCCAAGCTTTGAAGTTTGTTTGCGTGCCCAGACATCTTAAGCACATGCTCACTGACGGAGCTGCCCTCTTCCATCTTGCAGTTAAAGAACTTTTCAGAAGCCTCATAACTTTCAATTGCCGCATGAGTCTCAAAGATCAATTTGAGATCCTCGACAATATCATATGGGTCTGAATTCTCAAACCTTTTCTGAAGCTCCGATTCCAAACCATACAAGATAGCACACTGAACTATGGAGTACTGATTCTTCCGAGCGAGGTAAACATTCTTTACTTCATAAGCATCACCGCAGTGGGTCACCCAATGTGCATCCAAAGACATAGGTCAAATTACCAGCTGTGAGGACAATCCTCAAATTGCGGAACCAATCCGCGAAGTTGCTTCCATTGTTTTTCAACTTTTCTTTCTCTAGGAACGCATTAAAATTGATGGTAGGGGCTGCCATTGATCTACAACATATTTGCAATGGTTTATACTAAGTTTATGACAAATTGAGTTCAAATTAATAATAAATTTAATCTAGGTGAACTCCCACTCAAAACAACATCCCTCACATTGTTTTAGTGATCACACGAACTAAATCCACTACATCAACACCGATCATCACGAGAGTTGATATAGTTTCAATGGCGAACAATCGACATGTTCATCATATCTACTATATGATTCATGCTTTACCTTTCGGTGATCCGTGTTCCGAGACCATGTCTGTACATGCTAGGCTCGTCAAGATCAAACCTTAGTTTCCGCATGAGCAAATCTGGCTTGCTCACGTTGTATACACTTGCAGAATCTAACACACCCGATCATCACGTGGTGCTTCGAAACAACAAGCTTTAGCAACAGTGCTAACTAAGGGTGAACAATTTATGACTTGAAATTCATGTGCATGAGGGATCATCTTATAATGCTACCGTTGTCTACTAAGCAATACAAGATGCATAAAGGATTAACATCACATGCAATTCATAATATGTGATATGATATGGCCTTTCTTCTTTGTGCTTCCGATCTCCATCTTCTAGCACGAACATGATCTCCATCATCACCGGCATTGCATCAAGGTCAATGACGCCTCTCCATGGTTGTCGTCCACCGGCTTCAACTATTACAACTACTTTGAATAGACACGCGGGTCTTAACATAAATTAAAGACAACCATATGGCTCCTGCCGGTTGCCTACTTACAATAAGGAACATTGCATACGTCAAATATAATCACAATCATGGCCATATCACATCATCGACACCCTGCAAAACAAAGTTAGACGCCTCTACTTTCTTTGCATGTTTTACGTGGTTTGGGGCTTTCAATAAGTGTCGTTCTAACTTACGAACATGAACCACAACATTGATACTAGTATTGTTAATCACCCGTTGTAAATTGGATCTTAACTATGCTAGGAGAAACAGGCACCATAAAGCCACTTATGCAATACATGTTGCATGTCGGCGTGGAGCAAGTCTCATGAACGATGTCATGTAAGGTTACCCGGGCCGCTTCATCCCAACATACCGCAAGATGCAAAGTACACAAGAAGCAATCGACAATAAAAGCATCAACGCCCACAATGACTATTGTGTTCTGCTCACCCAACAGATCTACACATAGACACGGCTCTGATACCACTGTAGGGGTTCGTAGCATGGAAAACAAAAATTTTCTATCGCATACAAACAAACAAGCCAAGATCTATATGCTAGATTGTAGCAACGAGTCGATGGAATAACTTACCTCGAAGATTCCAAAGTGTTTAACGAGAGCGGATTCGTGGGTGATGTAGTCGTACTCTTCCGATCTCAAGATTGCGTGACGATCCTTCCGGTGCTGCGTTAAAGCGCTCCCAATCGGTCACACGTTAAATTTTCGATGAAGACCTTCCTCTCCCTTGTTCCAAAGGCGATGAGGTTGTAGCACTCTCCTCGCGATTCCGGCAGCACAACGGCGTGGTACCGGAAGTAGAGGGGAGATCTCGCAGGGCTTCGCCTTAAGCCGAGCGAGTATGGTGGAGTATGAGAGAGCTCCTCGGTGATATAGGTTTTAGACACACCAAGGAGGAGAGGCTAGAGCCAGCGGCTAGGGTTTGGGGCACCCCAAGTCGGCGGCTAAGGAAAAACCCTAGGGGGCGGCGGCGGCTATGGTGGTAGGCGCCAAGCTAGGGTTTGGAGGAGAGGTACTTGTGTGTGCTAGGAGGGAGCCCTGCCCCTCCTTATATAGGTGGAGGGGCCGGCGGCCAAGGGGAGGGAGTGGAGTCCCTCCCCAACTTGGCTTGGGTGGTGCCGGCTTGGGAGGACTCCCTCCCAACTCGGTTTCACCTCCTCCTCCTCTTTTCCACTTTCCAAATTTAGCGTTTGACTTTTCAATTTAGCTATTTGACTTTTCAAACTAGGATTCGATTAATCCTTTATTTGGAACAGCGATGACACTTAGTACATGATACAATCATTCCAACTTGCAATGAAATATTCATGTACCCTTCCCCTCGAGTCGGACATTCCGAACCTTCTAGAACATTCGATGAAAACACGGAATCATTCCCCAACTCAAACGGGACTTTCCTTATATGAATCTTATTCTCCGGACCATTCCGGATCTCCTCGTGATATCCCGGATCCCATCTGAGACTCCGAACAACATTCGGTCTCTTTCTCATCATACCATAACTACTCAAACAACGTCGAATCCTTAAGTGTGTCTCCCTACGGTTCGTGAATTATGCGGACATGATCGAGACACTTCTCCGAACAATAACCAATAGAGGAATCTGGAAATTCATATGGCTCCCACATATTTCTACGATTACTTTGCGATCGAATGAACCACTTACATATGATGCCAATTTCCCTTTGTCTCACGATAGTTTACTTATCCGAGGTTATGATCGTTGGTATCCTGCATACCTAGTTCAATCTCGTTACCGATAAGTACTCTTTTCTCGTTCCCGTGATATGTGATCCCTTGTGAGCCAGTCACATGCTTGCAACCTAATTGGATGACATTCCACCGAGAGGGCCTAGAGTATATCTATCCGTCATATGGATGGACAAATCCCACTCTTGATCCATGTGTTTCAACCAATACTTTCCGAACACTCAATGCCACCTTTATAGCCACCCGATTCGGTGTGGTGTTTGATGTCATCAAAGCATCCATCCGGTAAAGGTGATATGCATGATCTCATGGTCGAAGGAATTAGGTTACTATGTATCAGAAAGCATATAGCAATTAAACTATTAAAATGACTTGATCTTTATGCTACGCTTATCTATAGGAGTATGTCCACCATATCATTCTCCTAATGATATGATCTTGTTGTTGATAACATCTCAATGTTCATGATAGGGAAACCACAATCATTTATCAACCAACAGGCTAGTGATGTATAGAGGCTTTACTAGGGACTTCAAATTGAGTTTACAAATCACACAAGTATTAATGTTTCCTTGTTAATACTATTATAGCATGAATGCAAACATTTATCATAAACACAAAGATATAATAATAACTACATTTATTATTGCCTCTAGGGCATATCTCCAACAATTCCTACCTGAACCCCCTTTACCTTGTTAGTGATAGTTTGCGAGTACCTAAAGAGTACTCATGGATTTGTCCCTGGCTATTCCCGTGGCCAGAATATGAAGAGGACTATCAGGAGGATGGACCGCGGGAAGGTTACGACAACTTGGATCATCTCCCATCGTCAGCATTGCCTGTGACAATGAAGATGGAGCTTCGCCCATGCTACCATTATTATTATGTTATTCCGCTGCTTTGATTGTATTAAGACCGGATCATGAGATCTTTTATTTGTTGTAATACCTTATGTATGGTTTGTAATGCATGATGTACTATGATATCCAATCTGTTATGTCTCGCAAAAATGGTAATACTGGGATTGCGATGTATGGCATAATAGGCATCTGAGATTAAAAATTCGGGTGTTGACAAGTTGGTATCAGAGCCATCCTGACCATAGGAGACCCTAGTTTAGAATGAACGTTTGAATCAAAAACTTAGTTTGAAAACTAAGGAAGTGAGTATTTATGAAAACTTATTCTCATTCTTATCACTTAGATTCTTACATGAAAATTCATGTTCCTCAAAAATTATTGCAAACTTACATAAAACTTGACACACTTGATCACTCCACTAACTTACTCATCCTACATTCTTATAGATGGACGTGAAGTATAGCAAGTTCTATCAGTTGGGAAATGGAGGAGATCTCATCTTTGAGCGTGACTTGGACCAGCTGTCGGAACTTCTGGAGCGCCCACACCCCGAGTTCTTCGGAGCTCAGATCAATGGTCAGGAAGGAGAGGAATTGCAATGGCTGATTGTTGCAAGTCTCCGAGGAAAGATTGAAGCCCCCACCTCAGAGGGAATTTAGTTCACCTTAAGAGAGAACAACTGGCTCGATGGACTTGCCAGGTCCATGCAGGAAGCGCTTGCCCGTCTGTGTGGGCAGAGTATTAATCAGATCAAGGGTACCTGCTTTGAGTTCTGACCAAGTCGTGATGTTATGGGACAGCCGCTGCAGGCACCATATCACCTTGAGCTGAAGAATCAAATAGACCACCTCAGCTTCATGATGTATGACCGGCAGAAGGAGTTGGACAATGCCCGTTCCTACGCCAACCACAACTATGACATTGCTGTCAAGAAGGATCAGACCATTGCCATGCTGGTGAAAGACCGCCAGTCTCGTCGCCATCAGCTTGACAAGAAGGAGCGCATCATTGCCCGCCTTCATCACAGGATCACAGACTTGGAGGAGACCATCCACTAGAGGGACATGCAGCTTGAGGAGAGAGATAATGCAGGGGAGGACATCCGTGGAGACCCCTACTCTTACCTTAGTGATGGTGATGAATTTCTGGAGGATCAAGCCATGGAATTCTTCACCGATGAGGATGACTTCGCCTTCATTGATGATGATGATGAGTACATCGATTCCGAGTAGTAGTAGAACTTTAGCACTAGCGTTAGTGAGTTGTATCCGGTCCCACTGTATTGTAGTTTCCTAGAATGGTTCTTAAAACCATCTGTTTTCCTTGTTGTGGTGTGTGTTTGTATCATGTGCTATGAATGAATGAAAAGCAAGTTGCTAGAAAAATCTGAGTCAAACTTTGAAAACCTTTCAAAAAAAAACCGAACCTTAGAAAATTCCCTCTTTTCTCATGATCTATCGCAATCTTCAGATGCCTCACGGAGGAAGCAGTTCATCCCCGGACCCAATGTTGCAAATCTTGCAAATGTTGGTTTCAGACTATGAAGTTGAAAGGGCCGAATGTCAAGCCAACTTAGCCACCCTCCAACACATAGCTCAGATGGCCAACAACAACCAAGGCCATGGAAATCAGGACAACCATGGATCAAAACTCAAGAACTTTCAGAACACCAATCCACCTATCTTTACTAAGTCTGAAGAGCCCCTAGATGCAGATGATTGGCTGCAAACCATGTAGAACAACTTAGAAGTTGCAGGAGTGGAAGCCAACGAGAAGGTACTGTTCGCCACCCACTATCTGGCCGGAGATGCAAGAGCTTGGTAGAACAGCGTTCACGCCATGATCGGAGGACAAATGATGACTTGCGATGAATTCAAGCTCAAGTTTAGCAGAACCCATGTGCCACCGGGTTTGATCAAAAGAATGAGAGGTGAATTCAGAGAACTGAAGCAAGGGAGGATGACCTTAGTTGAGTACCGTGACAAATTTCTATCATTGGATAGGTATGCACCGGATGAGATTGACACTGAAGCTAAGAAGAAGGAGAGATTCTTGAATGGTCTGCATGATGCGATGAAGACAGTGTTGGTCAACATTCCATTTGCTGATATTGAAGCCTTAGTGGATTCTGCCATTCAGATGGAAGGCAAGATCAACCAAGCCAATGAGAACCGCAAGCGTAGAATGATGCATCAACTAGGAACCCACCATACCCCAAAGTATCGCCCCAACCCATCTCCAGGATTTGCCCCAAGAAACAGTAGACCCCCGATGAACCGTATAACCTATCCCAACCATGGAGGAGGAAACCCAAGGCCCGGAGGAAACCACAACAATAACCCCGGCAACCCCAACAATTTCAATCGTGCACCACCAAAGTTCAACAACAACAATGTCACCACCAACACCAATACTGCCCCAAGAACTGGAAGCAATGTTGTGCCTGTTGCAGCAAAGGAAAAGTCCCAAGTGACTTGTTATGAATGTGAAACCAAGGGTCACTACTCCAATGAGTGCCCCAAGAAGATTGCAGCAGCCCCCAATGTGAATGCCCCAGCTCAGCAGCAGTGTCGTGTTCAGCCTCGAAGAAGATTTGCCCCAGGGAATTCGGTCAACCGCATCGGCCGTCTGTTTCTCATGCATGCTGAAGAAGCCCAAGAAATGCCAGATGTCGTGCTGGGTATGTTTTTTGTTAACTCAGTACTTGCAAGAGTGTTGTTTGATTCTGGAGCATCACACTCGTTTGTTACAGAAGAATTTGCATGCACTAGTAAGATTCAACCAAAAAAATTGACGCATGTTATGATAGTTCAAATACCTGGTTCAACCACCAAAGCTAGACAAATTTGCAAGGACGTACCTATCTGAATCCATGGCATAGATTTTTATGCTAATCTAATAGTACTTAGAACTAAAGGTTTGGAAGTAGTACTAGGAATGGATTGGATATCGAAACATAAAGGATTAATCGACTGTGCCAAGAAAGCCATAACCATGACCAGTACAGCCGGAATATCAGTAGAGCATGTATCTGAAACCTTGCCCCGTCAATTCAAGTGCAACCAGAGTCTAGCCTAACCAACAATTGACTAAGTTAGAGTAGTCTGCGAATACCCCGATGTATTTCCAGATGTTTTGCCCGGTATGCCCCCAGATCGGGATATAGATTTTATCATTGAACTAATCCCGGGAACCGGACCCATAGCTCAGAGACCGTATAGTATGAACCCGTCTGAATTAGTGGAGCTGAAGAAGCAACTCGATGCTATGCTGGAGATAGGACTGATTCAACCAAGTGCTTTTCCATGGAGATCACCTGTTTTATTTGTAGACAAGAAAGATGGAGGTAACCGTTTGTGTACGGATTATCGGAAGCTGAATGATGTCAGCATCAAGAACAAGTACCCACTGCCGAAGATACAAGACCTGTTTGACCAGTTGACTGGTGCCAAACTGTTTTCTAAGATTGATCTTAGAACTGGTTAGCATCAACTCAAGATTCGCGCAGAGGATATTCCAAAGACCGCCTTTACCACCAGATATGAATTCTATGAGTACACTGTCATGTCTTTTGGATTAACCAATGCCCCCGCTTGTTTCACGAATCTCATGAATAAGATTTTTATGGACTTCCTGGATAAGTTTGTCATTGTTTTCATCGATGACATTCTGATCTATTCCAAATCAGAAGAAGAACATGAGCTACACCTAAGGACAATCCTTGCAACCCTTAGGGAGCATCAGTTGTATGCCAAGTTTAGCAAATGTGAATTCTAGTTACAGGAAGTAGGATTCCTCGAACATATCGTATCAGATGGAGGAATTGCCGTTGACCCCGCCAAGGTTAAGGATGTTGAAGAATGGCAAGCCCCAACCACTCAAACCCAAGTTTGTGCATTTCTCGGATTAGCGGCATACTACCGCAAGTTAGTAGAAGGATTCTCGAGCATCGCAAGACCCATGACCCAATTGTTGAAGAAGGATAATAAGTTTGAATGGACGGACAAATGGGAAGCGAGTTTTGAAGAACTCAAGAAGAGACTGATTTCAGCCCCAATCTTGATCATGCCGGATATCATGAAGCCCTTCGAAGTGTATTGTGACGCATCCAAGGTCGGTCTCGGATGTGTGCTTATGCAAGAAGGCAAAGTAATATCTTATCTATCCCGACAACTGAAGCAGCATGAGCAGAATTATCCTACCCATGACCTTGAACTAGCAGCCGTAGTTCTAGCCCTGAAGACATGGAGGCATTACCTTATGGGAAACCGTTGTGAGATTTATTCGGATCACAAGATCCTGAAGTATATTTTCACTCAGAAGAAGCTGAATATGAGACAAAGGATATGGATAGAGCTAATCAAAGACTATGATCTGGACATTCACTATCACCCTGGTAAAGCCAATATGGTAGCAGATGCCCTTAGCAGATTGCCGTGCCGCTTGAACTCTATGATTCCCAAGGAGCAACCAAGTTTGCACAATAAAATGGAAGATTTTAGAATGGAATTAGTAAGTGAAGGATTTTTGGCTAACATCGAACTTCAACCCACTTTCATCAGCCAGATCAAGGAGGCGCAGAAAGGAAATGCTAGTATCGACGGAATCAAACATCGTATCCGAACAAGAAAGGTACCCGGATTCACCGAGGATGAAGGAGTTTTGTGGTACAAAGGACGTCTCTGTGTGCCAGCAGATTCAGAGTTGAAGCAAGCTATTTTGAAAGAAGCCCATGATACTCTTTATTCTATCCACCCCAGAAAAAACGAAGATGTATCAAGATTTAAAGGAGCAATTTTGGTGGCATAAGATGAATAGAGAAATCGGAAGCTATATAACCAAGTGTGATATCTGTCAGAGAGTTAAGGCGGGACATCAGAGACCCGCAGGACTGTTGCAACCATTACAGATACCGGAATGGACATGGGATTCCGTAGGAATGGATTTTATCACCAGTTTGCCTACATCTAGTAGGGGAAATGACTCTATTTGGGTCATAGTTGATAGACTGTCCAAAGTCGCCCATTTCTTACCTGTCAAGAGCACCTACCAGAGTTCAAAGCTAGCAGAGTTGTACATCGCTAGAATCGTTAGTTTGCATGGAGTCCCCAAGAACATTGTGTTGGATCGAGGAACTCAGTTTACCTCAAGATTTTGGAAGAAAGTCCAAGAAGGATTAGGAACCCGACTAGATTTTAGCACAGCTTATCACCCTCAGACAGATGGACAAACGGAGCGAGTAAATCAAATACTCGAAGATATGTTGAGAGCGTGTGTGCTAGAGTATGGATCAAAATGGGAAGATTGTCTGCCTTTTCGCAGAATTTTCGTACAACAACAGTTATCAAGCTAGTTTGCAAATGGCCCCATTTGAATTCATGATGGAAGGAAGTGTCGTACCCCTTTGAATTGGTCGGAAGTAGGAGGGAGTCAGATTTTTGGACCCGACATCCTACGAGAAGCAGAAGAGAAAGTTCACAAGATCCATGAGCACCTCAAGACCGCACAATTCAGACAGAAGAGTTATGCCGACAAGAGACGTCGAGACCTTGCTTTCAATATCGGAGATTTTGTGTATCTCAAAGTTTCGCATTTGAAAGGAATGCAACGTTTCCAGCTCAAAGGAGAGTTAGCCCCCAGATATATCGGACCTTTCAAGATTTTGAATCCTTGAGGAAAAGTATCGTATCAACTGGAACTGCCCGAGGAGATGTCAGCCGTGCATAATATGTTCCATATTTCGTTACTTTGCAAATGCCTAGAAGTCCCGGAGAAGACCGAAGTTTTCAAGAACATTGATCACCGAACCATAGAGATCAACAATGACCTGACGTATCCTGAAGTACCCATCCGTATTTTGGAGGAAGCATTCAGAACAACCAGGACCCGGAGTATCAAGTTTATCATGATCCAGTGGAGCAACCACACTAAAGAAGAAGCTACCTGGGAGCGAGAAGATTACATTAGGATGGAGTTTCCAGATCTCTTTAAATCCTAGTTTTCTCTTTTTCTCAAATCTCGGGACAATATTTTGTTTAAGGAGGGAAGATTTGTACCATCCTAAAAATATTGATCAAGGTTATCAAATTTCCAATCACCAAAATTAGGGTTAACAAAAACTTTTGTTAATAAAAATCCTTATGAATGCATGTGTATGTGATGATTGTATGAATGCATGAATGGACTTGTGTGACTGTTGTGAATAGCAAGGAATGGTTTTTAAGATGAAAACAACATCATCTAAATCATTTCCAAGCAGAAACAAATCAAGATAAATAAAAAAACAAACAAAATGAGCTAATGGTCATTTTTGCCAATCTTGCTCACTAGACCACTTTGAGTGTTTCTAGTGCAAGATTTCAAACAGAAACAATTCTATTTATTTTCACCCCTTGCTAGACCAAGTGAAATAGAACCCAAGCCCACCTTGCAAACCCACAGAAACATTTGGTAACCCTATTCAAATGACAATTCAAAATTGAATCTATATCATATGTGAAGATCACCATTTCCCAAAACCTAACCAAACCAGTTCACCTTGACAAATACAAGCAACCAGAGACTACCTAGTATGTGACTAGTACACCCACCTAGTTTCACTAAAAAATTCAAATCTCTTACGGCCATTTCATCAAACACCTTGTAAACACAAATCAAATAAAACATCAAACACGATAGTGAGCAGTGTTGTACCTAACTTGTATCCTCTCTAGCTCACACTACACTCCCAGTAGATGATCTAACTTATTTAACTAGCCCTAGATCACTGTAAGATTGCCATTTAAATTGTCATCAATGGTGACCATTGACGAGCTCAACTTGCCACCCTAATGTCGATAGCAAGCTAGGAGCCTCACCAGGCCTAGCCACCTTGTCTGGGACACAAGCCACCATCCACCGCCACCCCTTGTCTAGTGCCCAAGCCTTGTTAGCCCCTAGGCCACTCAGAACGAGCACATCTAGCATCTCTGCAAGCATGCCAAGAGCGCGCCAGAGCGTCGCGCTCGAAACGCGAGCACAGACTGCGCCCCGCCCTCGCCGCTTGCGTGCGTGATCACCACCGCCCCAGGAACCGCCCGGACATGCCCGTTCATCGCTGCGCGACCAGGAGAGCCCGTGCGCCATTAAATTTCCCGTCGGACCCGCCCAGAGCATCGCATCGTTCCGACCAATTTGCACCGCCCCATGCCTCGCCACCATGACGTTGAGCTTCGCCAGGAGACAGTGCACTGTCCCCTAACCCCAGCCATGTCATTAGCTCTGTGTGCAGACGACCACGACGAGCTCCACCCGCACCCTACGGTCCCCTCGTCGCACTATAAATAGAGGCCTTCCTCGTTCGATTTCAGCACACCATCTCACTCCCCACCTCTCACTGATCACACCCACTCATCCCCGGAGCAAGGCGAGAACCAGGTGGCCGGAATTTCGCCGGAGTCTGTCGCGGAGGAGGAGAAGAGGACTCGTTGATTGGAGCCGCCCCAGGAGGAGCCACCAGTACCTGGAGGATCGTCGTCATCGAATTTGTCATTTGCCCCCATCGCCGACCATCGTCGGAGCCCCGGTGAGCCCCCACTGACCCCCACTGGCCGCACTAGGGTTCGACCTCGCCGCGTTCTGTTCAGACATGGACGATGAACCTCAGCCGTAGATCTAGCTTCTAATCCTACGGCCCAAATCACCTCGTAACCCTTCACACCCCTTGTCTCTCTTACTGGTGGGGATAGCCACTTAAACCCACCCGCGCGCGTTGTGCGCAGTGGGCCGGCCCAGTTACACTCCCATGCGACCCAGTAATTCAAACTTAGGTTTTTCCATTAAGTTTCAAACTTAGTTATATCCCTAGATTCAAAAATCAATCCAGGGAGATTCATTGAACCAAATTGCATGAAACTAATTTTTCTAGAAAGGTACTAAATTCTTAATCCAAGCCCGTTGGATTCAAATCATTTGGAATTATAGATCACCTATAGTAAAAATAACAATGCAGAGACTTTTATGCATTCAAAATTTTCTCAAAATTCAACCATAAAAGCTTTTGAGTTGATTCCAACTCTCAAAAATCACATTTAACAAGACCTTTCTGAATATATAAAAATATCTAGGTTTACTTGCAGAAATAATGGACAAGTAATAAAAGAATGCCCCATAGGCATTTCTAGTCACTTTATTTAATTAAAATAAAAAGGTTAAACCTTATTAAATTGTGACACCAATTTAAATCACATTCCCAAGTACTGAAATATGTGGTGATGACATGTGTCAACATGATCCCATGTTTTAGTGGAGAATATTAAATCTTAAGCAGTTTTTCAATGAGTAGAAATTACTTTTCTAAAATAAAATAAATAAAACTATTACTTTATTCTTTGTGATAATAGTGATGATACTAGATCATCTAGTGCAAGCCTTTGTGTGCTAAAATAGAGTAGTTAAGAATTGTTTGGTGATTATGTACCTCGTATTTATTTATAGGCGCTAGTACCGACCAAGGATACGAAGAGGAAGGAGGATACTACGAGGAAGAAGCAGAGGAGAACTTCAACCACTGCTCTGCACAAGGCAAGCTACTAACTGAGCAAGCTAACACTTGCCACTGTGAAAACTATATGATATATGCAATGCATTAGGCATGCTTTGATTATACCACTTGATGTTACCCAATCCTAGTTTTACTTGCAAGGTTAGTTATTTTATTTCTTTATCAAAGCTTTCTATTTTTGTTTTACTTAGTGAATTGTAGATGTTAGAAAGATATTTAAAGGTAGCATAAAGAGCATAAAACTTGGCCTAAGTTAGATAATCTTGATGTTATCCTGAGGCATGAGATTGAACTTAGATAATTCACACTTGATTATCACCCCTCATTAGTTTTACCGCCACTTGTAGATGCTAGTGCTAAGCATAAAACTTGATCACTTTAGATGGGAACACTTGGTGAAAATGATTATGAAAACCTTAGAATGACGAGTCATTCTAATGAAATGTTTTGACATGTGCTATGAGAAAGATGATTTTGATGATGAAAATGTTGAGGCATGAGCCTTAGCCCTTTATAAAACTGATGGTTGTCTGGATGCGATACCATTCCAATTTACCGTACAACCACAATACCCGAAATTTGGTAGGCCTTGATTGGAAGTTTATATATCTTAGTATGGGTTCCCTTGCGGCCAAGGTTTGAGCTAAGGCTACCTTGTGAAGATTGTCCACCTATGTAGTTCCCAAGATGATAGTTGCTCATGGTTGGGAGGCCAAACTCATAGGAGAGGTGCCTATACTAGGGCGTGTAATTGAAAGGTTAGGATTTATTATCCACATACCGAGTATGGTGAATTCAGGATTGTTCCTGACGGATGTATCAAATATTGTGGTGAAAGTGTACCACCTCTGCAGAGTGTCAAACTATTCTAATAGTCGCGTCCGCGATTATTGACAGTTGGAGTGGCCATACTGTTCCGTCGTTAGATGTTTTCAAAATGACTTGAGAAATGAATCATGACTTTGACTTGACCACAACAGGGTTGTGATATGAAAACTCAAGTTCCCACTTAGGTGTTATAAAACTTTCAACTAGCTTTCTTTGCTTCTGAACTTAGTTAAGGTAAACCTGGCATTTTGCAAAACAACTTAGAGCTTAGTATTCCTGTAGGGTTTCGTAGCATGGAAAACAAAAATTTTCTATCGCATACAAACAAACAAGCCAAGATCTATCTGCTAGATTGTAGCAACGAGTCGATGGAATAACTTACCCTCGAAGATTCCAAAGTGTTTAACGAGAGCGGATTCTCGTGGGTGATGTAGTCGTACTCTTCCCGATCTCAAGATCGCGTAGACGATCCTTCCGGCGCTGCGTTCCAGCAGCGCTCCCGCAGTCGGTCACACGTTCGGTACTCGACGAAGACCTTCCTCTCCCTTGTTCCAGCAGGCAGCGGAGGTTGTAGCACTCTCCTCGCGATTCCGGCAGCACAACGGCGTGGTACCGGAAGTAGAGGGGAGATCTCGCAGGGCTTCGCCTTAAGCCGGAGCGAGTATGGTGGAGTATGAGAGAGCTCCTCGGTGATCTAAGCCCGTGCGCCATCAAATTTCCCGTCGAACCCACCCAGAGCATCGTAGTGTTCCGACCAATTTGCACCGTCCCATGCCTCGCCACCATGCCGTTGAGCTTTGCTAGGAGACAATGCACCGTCCCCTACCCCCAGCCATGATGTTAGCTCTCTATGCAGACGACCACGATGAGCTCCACCCGCACCTTTCGGTCCCCTCATCGCACTATAAATAGAGGCCTTCCCCGTTCGATTTCAGCACACCATCTCACTCCCCACCTCTCACTGATCACACCCACTCATCCCCGGAGCAAGGCGAGCACCAGGTGGCCGGAATTTCGCCAGAGTCTACTGCAGAGGAGGAGATGAGGAGCTGTTGATTGGAGCCACCCTAGGAGGAGCCACCGGTACCAGGAGGATCACCGTCGTCGACTTCATCATTAGCACCCATCGCCGAGCATCGCCGGAGCCCCGGTGCGCCCCCACTGGCCGTGTTAGGGTTCGACCTCGTCGCGTTCTATTCATACGTGGACGATGAACCTTAGCCGTAGATCTAGCTTATAATCCTACGGCCCAAATCACCCCGTAACCCTTCGCACCCCCTGTCTCGCTTACTGGTGGGTACAACCACTTAAACCCACCCGCGCGCGCTGTGCGCAGTGGGCCAGCCTAGTTACACTCCCACTCGACCCAGTAATTCAAACTTAGGTTTTTCCATTAAGTTTCAAACTTAGTTTTGTCCCTAGATTCAAAAATCAATCCAGGGATATTCACTAAACCAAATTGCATCAAAGTAATTTTGCTAGAAAGGTACTGAAATTCTTAATCCAATCCCGTTGGATTCAAATCATTTGCAATTATAGATCACCTATAGTAAAAATAACAAGGCAGAGACTTTTCTGCATACAAACATTTCTCAAAATTCAACCATAAAAGCTTTTGAGTTGATTCCAACTCTCAAAAATCACATTTAACAAGACCTTTATGAATATATAAAAATATCTAGGTTTACTTGCAGAAATAATGGACAAGTAATAAAAGAATGTCTCATAGGCATTTCTATTCACTTTATTTAATTAAAATAAAAAGGTTAAACCTTATTAAATTGTGGCACCACTTTAATCACATTCCCAAGTACTGAAATATGTGGTGATGACATGTGTCAACATGATCCCATGTTTTAGTGGAGAATATTAAATCTTAATTAGTTTTTCAATGAGTAGAAATTACTTTTCTAAAATAAAGTAAATAAAACTATTACTTTAATCTTTGTGATAATAGTGATGATACTAGATCATCTAGTGTAATCCTTTGTGTGCTAAAATAGAGTAGTTAATAATTGTTTGTTGATTGTGTACTATTTATAGACGCTAGTACCGACCAAGGATACGAAGATGAAGGAGGATACTACGAGGAAGAAGCAGAGGAGAACTTCAACCACTGCTCTGCACAAGGCAAGATACTAACTGAGCAAGCTAACACTTGCCACTGTGAAAACTATATGATCTATGCAATGCATTAGACATGCTTTGATTATACCACTTGATGTTACCCAATCCTAGTTTTACTTGCAATCTTAGTTATTTTATTTCTTTATCAAAGCTTTCTATTTGTGTTTTACTTAGTGAATTATAGATGTTATAAAGATATTTAAAGGTAGCATAAAGAGCATAAAACTTGGCCTAAGTTAGATAATCTTGATGTCATCCTGAGGCATGAGATTGAACTTAGATAATTCACACTTGATTATCACCCCTCATTAGTTTTACCCCCACTTATAGATGCTAGTGCTAAGCATAAAACTTGATCACTTTAGATGGGAACACTTGGTGAAAATGATTATGAAATCCTTAGAATGGTGAGTCATTCTAATGAAATATTTTGACATGTGCTATGAGAACCAGATGATTTTGATGATCAAAATGTTGAGGCATTAAATTTCCCGTCGGATTTTGATGATTTTGGGAGGCCAAACTCATAGGAGAGGTGCCTATACTAGGGCGTGTAATTGAAAGGTTAGGATTGATTATCCGCATACTGAGTATGGTGAATTCAGGATTGTTCCTGACGGATGTAACGAATATTGTGGTGAAAGTGTACCACCTCTGTAGAGTGTCAACCTATTCGAATAGCTGCGTCCGCAGTTATGGACAGTTGGAGTGGCCATACTGATCCGTCGTCAAATGTTTTGAAAATGACTTGAGAAATGAATCATGACTTTGACTTGATCACAACAGGGTTGTGATATGAAAACTCAAGTTCCCACTTAGGTGTCATAAAACTTTCAACTAGCTTTCTTTGCTTCTGAACTTAGTTAAGGTAAACCTGGCTTTTTGCAAAACGACCTAGATCTTAGTATTCCTACTTGAACCCCCTTTACCTTGTTAGTGATAGTTTGCGAGTACTTAAAGAGTACTCATGGCTTTGTCCCTGGCTATTCCCGTGGACAGACTATGAAGAGGACTATCAGGAGGATGGACCGCAGGAAGGTTACGACAACTAGGATCATCTCCCATCGTCAGCATTGCGTGTGACCATGAAGATGGAGCTTCGCCCATGCTACCATTATTATTACATTATTCCGCTGCTTTGATTGTATTATGACTGGATCATGAGATCCTTTATTTTTTGTAAGACCTTATGTATGGTTTGTAATGGATGATGTACTGTGATATCCAATCTGTTATGTCTTGCAAAAATGGTAATCCTGGGATTGTGATGTATGGCATACCAGGCATCTGGGATTAAAAATCCGGGTGTTGACACGAACCCCCTCGGTTTTTAGGTCAAGAGGCTTCTTATAGACGAAGAGGGAGGACGAGGGGTGCCTGGGGTGGCCGCACCTGCCCTAGGCGCGGCCAGGCCTGGCCCGCGCCTGGCAGGGGTGTGGGCCCCCTAGGCCTCCACTCCGTCTCGTAATCTGGCTCCGTGGATCTTCTGGTGAATAAGATTTTTGGCATATTTTCCGGGATTTTTTCTGATAGTTGATTTTCTGCACAAAAACTAGACAGCAAGGTAATTCTGCTGAAAACAGCATCAGTCCATGTTAGTTGTATCCAAATCATACAACTTTAGAGGAGAAACAATAGCAAAAGTGTTCGGGAAAGTAGATACGTTTTGGACGTATCAATCCCCTCCACCCATCCCCAGCGCGCGCTGCTGATGAAGCCCCCCGCATCGCTCCCGCTCCCCGTCCCCAATCCCCTCTTCGATTAGCGTCACCGAAACGGCGGCAATAGCCTCGGCGCTCCGCCGGCACCCTCGACTTGATGGTGCCATCGACGCATGGTCTACCGCAGCGTGCGGCAGCGGTCGTGGGGGTGTGGGTCACCAAAATTAGGGATGGGAAGAAAAACCGAAAACCGGACCCGAAAAGACCGAGACGAAAACCGAATAGACCGAGACCGATCAAAAAATTGGGTAGCAAATTTTGTAGACTGAGTTTAGTTTGGTTAATTCAATCATTAGTTCTTGGTAACCGAATGAACCGAACTGACCGAAGTTTTGGTGAGAGTGGTCTAGTTCCAAAGCCCTAGTTGCCCCATAACTATAGATTTATCTTCCTTGACTAAGCGAAATTTACTATTATTGAATGTTAGTTTCAACAAATTAATATGACAATATGAAGTGTATTTTATATTCAAATTACAACTGAAATTGTACCAAATGGTTTACCAAATATTATCCAACTTTTTTATTTGATAATATCTACCACGCAATTCGGTCATGACCAAAACTGAACCCGAATTATCAGGTAACCAAATTTGTCGGTTAGTAAAAATAACAACTAAATTTTGGTCTTTATTTTTTGAAGACTGATTTCAAAATAGACCGATATGGGAAGATCAAATTTTTTGTCATGACCGAACACCCACCCCTAGCCAAAATCATCGACCGCAACAACCAGCGGAAGGTCTAGATCGACATCTTACAGTCGTTGGAGCAGGCGGCGCTGGCATACGACATGAAAAACGTCGAGCTCCATGGCTCTGACTGCCGCGAGCTCAAATTCCCGCTAGGGTGCAGTGACACGGTGCTGGACTTGGAGTCAGACAGTCTCTGACTCGTCTTCGACCGCGAGCGATGGGAGGTTAGGAAGGCCTACGAGTTCCTCGAGGCGGAGCTCCGCGACGCGGCTATGGTGGTAACGCTCGCCGGGCTCAACCCGGAGCTTGTCGAGGAGGAGCGGCAGCGGCTCGAGGAATTCATTGAGGCCAAGCGGAAGGCGAACACGGCGAAGAAGAAGGGGGTCGCCGATGCTGCAGGGTCATCGACAGGTTCGGCGCCGGCCAGGGTGACGGAGGAGGACATCGGCAGCTCCACTGGCCCATCGACGGCGCCGACGATCATCGAGCTCGACAACGACTCCTCCTCCTTCGAGTGGGATGAGGATTAGGTTAGGTTTGTTGAAATCCGGTTGAATTTAGTCAAATTCGACCGACTTTTGGTTGTACTATGTATATATTATGTTAAATAGATGTGTTGATTTCAAATTCGATTTAAATTCATTCGAATTTGATCAGAGTTGAAGATGATCGTTTGATTTACTCCGCTAACTTTAGGAGATTGGTTAGAAACTGCTATCGGTTATAGGAGTATTTTTACTCTTCTAAGTGATTTTGAGCAGTTTGAGATCAATTAAAGATGCCCTAACTTTGTCTTTGCCATCTCCCTTTTCACCTCGCTTTCGCTCCTCCCATCTCAGGACACTAATGCAAGTATCGAACATTGTACTTGTAGAGCTAATATGCTTGTAACCAAATTGTTTATGTTTATCTACCGAAGTCTAGCTGAACCCAAAGGTTTTTTTGTTTAGCCAACAGCAAATTAATGGAGGTGAATGCACATGACGGTGTTTTTCCTCCTGGGATCATATGCTCCTCAGTGAGTCTTAAGCTCATAAAAGAAGTGTTTAAAAAAATTCAAAAGTTGTACACGTCTGAAGAAATGACATAGATCGTGTCGCAATAAAAAAAATAAAACAAGTCATGTAAAAAGTGAAGCACTGAATTTATTTCTTAAACATGTTAGGCACTTTTTTTCTGAAAAAAATATGCGTGAGCATAGAGCTCTCTAATTTTGTTGTTGTTTTCCATTAAGCCTAACTAGTGAAAACAAGAAACAAAAATACAAGATTACAAAATCTAAAGGAAATAACTTCGAGCGCTCACACTGAAGGATGTGAGTACCTTTTACCTTACCTCCCGGAAACGGCGCCAGAAAAGAGCTTCTGGCTTGTTGTTTCCATTGGGTAACGTGTGTGAGTGCCTTTTACCTTTCCTCCCCGGCAACGGCGCCAGAAAAGAACTTAATTTCTACGCACTTCTATTTTTGTAGACAGTTGTTGGGCCTCCAAGTGTAGAGGTTTGTAGAACAGCAGCAAGTTTCCCTTAAGTGGATCACCCAAGGTTTATCGAACTCAGGGAGGAAGTGGTCAAAGGTATTCCCTCTCAAGCAACCCTGCAATCAAGATACAAGAAGTATCTTGTGTCCCCAACACACCCAATACACTTGTTAGATCTATAGGTGCACTAGTTCGGCGAAGAGATAGTGAAATACAAGTGGTAACAGTGCCAGAAAATAGCTTCTGACTTGTTGTTGACGTGGGGTAACGGTGCCATAAAAGAGTTGATGGCGTGGAGGAAAGGTAAAAGCCCAAAACCTCTCCGGCAAACGAAACAAAGATGGAAGCAAGCAAACATGCAACAGATCTAGTAGAAAATGGTGTTTCAATGCTTAGAAACAAGGCCTAGGGATCATATTTTCACTAGCGAACACTCTCTCATATAAATATCCTCTCTTCATGATACTACTCTTAGCTACTCTCCGGTTGTACACTCTAATCAACGGTAGGGCCTTCCCCAATCTATATAACCCCACACTGTCACCTTGAGCGCTAGATGGTTTCAACAAACACCACAATTTCATAGAGAAATCCAACTCCAAATATAACTCATAACAAATATTAAATCTAGCCAAAGTGCCACACATGGTATGCACGCTGTCACTTTCACACACGTGGGGAAAAGCATAGATCTATTAAAGCACAAAGAGTATTTATGTAGACTCAAACCTAAGTGCCACCATGGCGTGCACGCTGTCACTTTCACACACATGGGGAGAGCAGAGATCAAATGAAGCACTTGAGTAGCAAGGTAGATCTACTTGATTACAAAGCTCATGACCACAAGATCATGCATAGAGAGAGATGAACACATAGCTACCTGTAGAGCCCTTAGCCTCGAAGGAGAACTACTCCCTCCTCATCATGGGAATCAGCAACGGTTATGGAGATGGTGGTGGAGATCGATGCAGATGGCTCCGGGGGCACTTCCTCGTCCCGGCAGGGTGCCGGAACAGAGACTTTCTGTCCCCCGAATCTCCCCTTTGGTGGCGGCGGCGCTATGGAAGTTTTCGTGGATTTCTTCTGGATCCCCTAGGGTTTTTGGGTCGGAGGCTTCTTATAGGCGCATGAATCAAGTTCGGTGGGGGTCCAAGGGGCCCACACCCCCTCCAAGCGCCTCCAGGGCTTGCCCACACCTAGGGGGTTTGGCCACCCTGTGGCCCCCCTCCGGCTCTACTTCGTGGTTCCGTGTTGCTCCGGAAAAAATAATAAGTTTGGCTTTTGTCCCGTCCAATTCCGAGAATATTGATTTTCTACCTTTCTGGAACCAAAAAAAGAAGAAAACAGGCAACTGGCATTGTGGCAACTTGTTAATAGGTTAGTTCCAGGAAAGATATAAAAACACCTCAAAGTATAGACAAAGCAAAGCAAAGTAGATACAAAACAAGCATGGAGCATCAAAAATTATAGATACGTTTCCGATGTATCATCAGGGAAAGATTTTAATTCAAAAACAGGGTCCCCTTTAGGTGGAAGTGTGGTACCCAAATCTTTCACAGGTAAATTATGCTTGAGTAACTCAGGCTAACGAAGGAAAGCCTCATCATTCTCATTTATTTCCTTCATGAAGGCATCACTCTCATCATCTTCCATGAACTGCTGCAAGGCATTGTTAGGAGCAAGAGAAATAGCAGAAAGCTGTTCAGCCCTGAAATCCTCATCAGGCAGTTCATTTTCATAAGGAGTTTTAGCAAATTTGGAAAAATTAAACTCATAAGACCCTCCAACAAACTTAGTCAAAACTTTTTCCTTCCTAAAATCTATGATAGCCCCACAAGTGTTCAGAAAGGGTCTACCAAAGATAATAGGATAGGTTTTACTAGCTTCTTTACCAAGTACTAGAAAATCAGCAGGATATTTAATCTTACCACAAAGGACCTCCACATCTCTTACAATGCCAATGGGGCAAACTTGCTCTCTATTAGCAAGGTGAATGACCACATCAATGTCCTCAAGATCACAAGGACCAATCTCATTCATAATTTCCTTGTAAAGCTCATAAGGAATAGCACTAGAACTAGCACCAATATCACATAAACCATAATATCTATGACTACCAATTTCAACAGAAAGCACAGGGACACTAGCTTTTCTAACTTTTTTAGGATGAGAAACAATATTAGTAGCATCTTCACAGAAGAAAATATGCTCATCCTCTATATTTGTGGTGACAAGATCTTTCACAATATCTACCACAGGCTCAATATCAATAAGCTCCTCGGACCCTACAGTTTTGTTTGCGCTTTTGCTAACCACATTAGCCATAATAGAATGCTCCTTTACCTCGGAGGGAAAAGAGTATTGGAGATATTCCCAATAAGCAATAATAAAGTGGTTATTATTATATCTTCATACTTATGATAAATGTTTACATACCATGCTATAAGTATTAACCATAAACATTAATACTTGTGTGATTTGTAAACATAAAAGAGTCCCTAGTAAAGCCTCTTGTTAAACTAGCTTGTTGGTTAATATATGATCATGGTTTCCTGATCATGAACATAGAGATGTTATTAACAACAATGTCATATCATTAGGAGAATGATGTGACGGACATACTCCTATAGTTAAGCGTAGCATAAAGATCAAGTCATTTAATATAGTTCATTTGCTATAAGCTTTCTGATACATAGTAACCTAGATTCCTTCGACCATGAGATCATGTTAATCGCCATCACCGGAAGGATGCTTTGATGACATCAAACACCACACCGTAACTGGGTGGCTATAAAGGTGGCATTGAGTGTTCGGAAAGTATGGGTTGAGGCACATGGATCAAGAGTGGGATTTGTCCATCCATATGACATTATAGATATACTCTGTGCCCTCTCGGTGGAATATCATCCAATTAGATTGCAAGCATGTGACTGGCGCACAAGGGATCACATATCACGGGAACAAGAAAAGAGTACTTATCGGTAACGAGGTTGAACTAGGTATGCAGAGATACCAACTATCAAAACCTCGGATAAGTAAACTATCGTGAGACAAAGGGAAATTGGTATCGTATGTAAGTGGTTCATTCGATCGCAAAGTAGTCGTAGAAATATGTGGGAGCCATATGAATTTCCAGATTCCTCTATTGGTTATTGATCGAAGAAGTGTCTTGGTCATGTCCGCATAATTCACGAACCGTAGTGTAACACCCCCGGTCACTCCGGACCGACGGCTGTCACTTTTGGCAGCTCAATAGGATCTCTAGACTATCCCCACAGACCAACACTAGTCTTTTCTGCGCACTTTGTCCTCACTCATGCGCACCCGGTTACCCACTTCCCGGTCGGTCACCCATCCTAGAATTGCTCTAGGCCAAGCACGCTTAACCTTAGAGTTCTTTTCGAATGAGCTTAGGAAGAAGTTGCAACTTGTTGGTATGGGTTTCTATCAATCCTATTGAGCCATGCGCCAAGGTCTCACATACACCCACCCTTAGAAGATCGGCGTCCTCGTCGATCAACCTAAGCCAGAACGTCCCTCTTGGCACTGCGTACGTCGTCTTGGCACATGTGCCATGCCGTGTCCACTCCGGACCACACGCGCCATGCGCCACATGTCCACCACTGACCCGCACACGCCCGTTTAACCGCGAGGGTCGGCTCTGATACCAATTTGTAACACCCCCGGTCACTCCGGACCGACGGCTATCACTTCTGGCAGCTCAATAGGATCTCTAGACTAGCCCCACAGACAAACACTAGTCTTTTCTGCGCACTTTGTCCTCACTCATGCGCACCCGGTTACCCACTTCCCGGTCGGTCACCCATCCTAGAATTGCTCTAGGCCAAGCACGCTTAACCTTAGAGTTCTTTTCAAATGAGCTTCCGGAAAAGAAGTTGCAACTTGTTGGTATGGGTTTCCTATCAATCCTATTGAGCCATGCGCCAAGGTCTCACACGTAGGGAGACACACTTAAGAATTCGATGTTGTTTAGTAGATATGGAATGTTAGTAGGGATACCGAATGTTGTTCGGAGTCTCGAATGGGATCCAGGATATCACGAGGAGACCCGAAATGGTCCGGACAATAAGATTCATATAAGGAAAGTCAAAATCCGGAGTTCGGGAATGGTTCCGGTGTTTTCATTGGAATGTTTTAGAAGGGTCTAGAAGGTTCACCGGTCCGGAAGGGGAATGGTCCATGAATGTGTCATGGATATTTGGAATGATTGGATCATATCCTAGCTCACTTGGTGTTGACATTTGCAAGAGAGAAATAAAGCTCTAAATTGAAAGTCAAACGGGAAGTTTGAAAAGTCAAACTGGAACAATGGTTTCGTAGTGGGAGAAGAAACAAGTCCTTCTCTCAATCCAACTTGGGTTTGGGTTTGGATTCAAACCCACCCCTCCCAAGGCTGCCCCTCCCTCTTATAAATAGAGGGGGAGGGCTGCCCCAACACCACAAGACCAAGCCCTCCCCACACACCCGCGCCACCGCCGCCGCCCGCCGCCGCCGAAACCTCCTCCTCCTCCCGGTCATCTAAACCGTAGATCTCCGGGAAACCCTAATCCACCATAACTCGCATCCGGCTTAGGTGAAGCCCTACGGGATCTTCCCTCTACTTCCGACACCACACCGTCGTGCTACCGGAATCGCGAGGGGAGAACTACAACCTCCGCTGCCTGCTGGAACAAGGGAGAGGAAGGTCTTCATCGAGTACTGAACGTGTGACCGACTGCGGAAGCGCTGCCACAACGCAGCGCTGGAAGGATCGTCTACGTGATATTGAGATCGGCAAGTGTACAACTACATCACCCACAAGAATCTGCTCTCGTTAACCGCTTTGGAATCTTCAAGGGTGAGTGCTTCTATCGATTCGTTGCTACAATCTAGTAGATAGATCTTAGCTTGTTTGTGTGCATGTGGTAGAATTTTTTTGTTTTTCCATGCCACGAACCCCTACAGTGGTACCAGAGCCATGTCTATATGTAGATCTGTTGCACGAGTAGAACACAATGGTCATTGTGGGCGGTGGTGCTTTTATTATCAATTGCTTCTTGTGTACTTTGCATCTTGCGGTATGGTGGGATGAAGCGGCCCGGGCTAACCTTACATGACATCGTTCATGAGACTTGCTCCACGCTCGACATGCAACTTGTATTGCATAAGTGGCTTTGCGGGTGTTTGTCTCTCCCATTATAGTAAAGATTCAATTTACAACGGGCACTTGATAGTTCAAGCATCAACGTTGTGGTTCTTGTTCGTAAGTTAGAACGACACTTATTGAAAGCTCCAAACCACGTAAAATATGCAAAGAAAATTAGAGGCGTCTAACTTTGTTTTGCAGGGGTGTGCCATGATGTGATATGGCCATGATTGTGATTATATATGATGTATGCAATGTTCCCTATTCTAAGTCGGCAACCGGCAGGAGCCATATGGTTGTCTTTTAAATTCCGTTAAGACCCGCGTGTCTATTATTCAAAGTAGTTGTAATAGTTGATACTGGTGGATGACAACCATGAAGCGGCGCCATTGACCTTGACGCCATGCTGATGATGATGGAGATCATGTTCGTGCTTGAAGATGGAGATCGGAAGCATAAGAAGAAAGGCCATATCATATCACATATTTTGAATTGCATGTGATGTTAATCCTTTTATGCATCTTGTATTGCTTAGTTCGCGACGGTAGCATTATAAGATGATCCCTCTAGCACAAAAATTTCAAGTTATAAAGTGGTCATCCTTAGTAAGCACCGTTGCTAAAGCTCGTTGTTTCGAAGCACCACGTGATGATCGGGTGTGTTAGATTCTGCGAGTGTATACAATGGGAGCAAGACAGATTTGCTCATGTGGAAGCTAAGGCTTGATCTTGACGAGCCTAGCATGTACATACATGGTCTCGGAACACGGAATACCGAAAGGTAAAGCATGAGTCATATAGATGATATGATGAACATGATGATTGTTCGCCTTTGAAACTATATCATGTCACGTGATGATCGGACTTGGTGTAGTGAATTTGGTTCGTGTGATCACTAAAACATTGTGAGGGATATTGTTTTGAGTGGGAGTTCAATAGCAATATGATTAAAAGTTGAACACTATTTATCATAATTTAAATCAAAGTGAATTTTCATAGTTGTTGTAGTCATTGGCATCCGTTTACCACCTTGCGCTTAGTTATAATTGAGATAATTGAACTATAGAATTCTGTTTAGTTACTCTACGAACTGGTATCGTATTGTTTTGAAGTGTTAATCTAAAGTTTAAAAGTCCTATTGCAAACTTTGAGTAAGTTCCGGTTACTCCGTGAAGTTTAATAATTGGTATTAAATCAAGAGTGACAATTCCAGTGTTAGTATATAAGTATCATGTTTGTCTCCATGATTCTTGATATTCAAAAGATTGTTTTAATATCAAGGTTATCTAGGATCTGAAAGAGTTGTTTTAGAAACCATGATGTGTGGAAGATATTGCGATATCTGAAATAATGTTTTGGTCGCAACATGAGAGAGTATAATATGGCAAATTTTATGTTCTCATATTTGATGAGAATTTGAAAAAGGATGGAGACGCTTGTCGTCCTAATCCTCCAAAAGGTTTTGGAGAGCAATATTATACTCGCGATTCACCGTTATAAGCTAAAATTAGCTTGATCATGAATTTCCATGATAAGGGTGAATATTTGATAAAATGTTTACTGCACTAAAATATTACTAAAGAATGGAATTTGAAAGAACACCAAGTATTTGATGATGGTGATCTACTTCAAAGTGCAAGTCCAAAGACATTGGTATTTAACTATACATGCTTTGGACTATGTGTCATGTGTATGGCTCCACTATTGATGTTGATAGATTCTTTCGAACAGAAAAAGAAATACTGAAAGAGAATCTCAGAAATATATGGCAAAAAGAAAAGACTAGAATTGTTCATCTTAGGTATATAGAGGATATACATGTTATGGCTATATTCTTTGCTTATTAAACAATGTGGTTCTTAAATATTGGATACTGAATTTGTTGGTGTGAATCGTCATACGAAACAACACAATTCATGAACTACAATGGCCAAAGTAACTAGCAAAAGAATATGTGATGATGTTCATCGAGAACAAATAAATGGTTGTTCTGTTGCTCGTTAACAACAAAGCTTGCCTTCAAGATTTGTTTTATCAGGTATTATGAGAACAAAAGGGTTGTTCAAATAATTGCCGTAATCCATAAAAGATGGATGATTTACAAATCTCGTTGGATAAATCACATCCATAAAAATATTGCTAAAAATGTCGACAGACAATTGATAAGAAAGATCACTTAGGAAGTGACATTGCCATTTAAATTATATTGGAAAGAAAACATGAAGAAAATCCATGTGGATGGAATTTTGGAGTCTTTTGATTTTTTTGATCAAATGACACTTGTGAAACTTTCCTAGAGATAGTTAAAACTTCGTTCATAGGCCAAAAGGGAACGAATGACTAGCTTATTGGAACTTGTACATATTGTTGTATGAAGTCCATTATGTGTAGTCAAGAGCGATGAATTTCAACTTCATATGCTTTCTCCAAAAATTGGAGTGAATATATGAATATTTACTTAATAAGGATGAAGTATGAAACATTTGAAAAGTTCAAAGACTTTCAAGATGAAGTGCAAAATCATTGTAACAAGAATATAAATAGTTTATGATAATATCATCAAGGAAGATATTTTGAGTTACAAGTTTATCATAAAACACCTAAGATTTAAGGAATTGTTCCGTGGATTTGCATTTCCCGAAACACCATAAGAGTATGGAGCGTTCGAGATATGTAATTAAACCTTCTTTGACATGGTAAGATCAAAGGTGTAATTCATAAAACTGCCATTATATTTTAAAGATTAAAAGATTTAGAGACTACCTTTTTCCACTGAAAAGAGCTCCAGCATAATCCGTTGAATTGACACCATATAAAGTTATGGTTTGGGATAAAACCCAAGTTGTCCTTTCTTAAAAATGGTATGCTATGCATAAGAAAGATGTTTGCAACCAAAATCGAATGAACATATCTTTGTATGTTATTTTGAATAATAGTTGAGTATTCATCCATAACACCAAAGACAAAAGTGTTTGTCGCTTAGAACGTCAAGTTTCTTTGAGAAGGAATTTTCCGTGAAAAGTTAAGTGGGAGGACAATAGAACTTTGATAAGGTTAAAAGAACCTTAGCTATATGTGCAAAGTTGCGCAGCGCCGAAAAGTGTTCCGGAGGCAGCAACAATGCTTATGGCTCATGTGCCTCAAAGGTTGTGGTCACAGAGGTCTAAGTTCCTATTGAACCAAGTAGGTCGGGTAAACAAGCAAATACCAAGATTTGAGAGTTAAATCATTATTTGACAATAATGATCAGACTACATGCAAAGAAGCGATGATGGGGCCTGACTCCGTTAAATGGTTTGAAGCCATAAAATCCATGATAGTTCCATATACAAGAGATCAAGCTTTGAACTTGAAAGACCCTCTGAAAAGGTGCAAGACCCTACAATTGTATTTGGATCTATAAAGAAATAGACATGGATATTTCACATCTATGAAATTATCGGCATTTCGGGAAAGATTTCACGACAATATTCAAATAGTTGACTATGACAAGATCCGATCTTTCATTAAGCGATATTTAGTCTATACGGATTAATGTAGCAACCACTACATATAATTTTGTTATGTGGTAGTTGAATAAACAAAACAAGTTCTTCTAATAGAATGGTTATCTAAGACGTGTGCATGACACGGTCCAAAGGGTTTTGTTAATTCAAAGGATGCTAAAAGCATATGCAAACTTCAATGGTTGAAGTAAGCATCGCGGAGTTGGAATCTTCACTATGATGAAACTGTTAAAAGAGTTTAATTTCATCGGAGACGATGAAGATGCTTGCATTTGCAAGAAATTAAGTGGGAGCGCTAAGACATGTTTATAATACATTATGTGGAAGACATATTGTTGGCTGGAAATGATGTATCTTTTTATTAACACAGGATAAGAATTTCATCTCGATGAAAGGCTTAGGCAGAACCCGAATATTTGGCATCAATGTCTATATGGATAAATTGTGACGCCAATATGGTTGTACCATAAGTACATAGATGAGATATTTAATGATTTCAATATAGAAACTACAAGAAAGGTTCTTGTTGCACGGGAAGGATTGAATAAATATTTAAGTATTTTTGATACTTGATAGATAAAATCACAAAGAGTATTTTATCAATCATGTTGTGATGTGTACAAATCCAAATATGTCCTATGCTCTAAATGTTATGAGCGTATACCAGAATGATTCATAAGATGATTATTGGACGATAGTAAAGATATTCTTATGATCTTTTAAAAGAACTAAGAATATATTATTTTGTAGAAGTGACAAATAGATGGTTAGTTCATTATAAAAGTATTACATTGATACTAGTTTTGTCACAAAGTACAAATTAAGTTTATCTCAATCTAAACTAAGGGTGGCACAATATGATGGAAAGTAAGTTCCATAATGAATTTGGATGAGTTCCAAAGTTAAGACATTGTGACAGATACTACAACAAAAGGCTAAGTATATGACTGCTGTTATAGCAACAAAAGAGGGCATTTGTGTCAAGTAGTTTGTTATCAAACTAGGTGTAGTTCACAACGGAATAGTACTATGAAGATATATTGTACGACAATATTATCAACATGTTTTAAGCCCAAGGAACTAAAGGTCTCACCAAAGGACCAAATTTGTACAAAGCCATCTCATTAGAGAATGAGTGATGCGTAGAGACGCAAAGACATGCAATTACACACGGACATGAAAGTGTCGGATCCAGAGATCAGTTGACCACTAGCAATCGTGTAAATACAGCACCGGAAAGCCATAGGTGTTGAATGCACAAATGTTTAAAACTAGATTATTGACTCTAGTGCAAGTGGGAAACTGTTGGAGATATGCCCAAGAGGCAATAATAAAGTGGTTACTATCATATCTTCATACTTATGATAAATGTTTACATACCATGCTATAATTGTATTAACCGGAAACATTAATACTTGTGTGATTTGTAAACATAAAAGAGTCCCTAGTAAAGCCTCTTGTTAAACTAGCTTGTTGGTTAATATATGATCATGGTTTCCTGATCATGAACATAGAGATGTTATTAACAACAGGGTCATATCATTAGGAGAATGATGTGATGGACATACTCCTATAGTTAAGCGTAGCATAAAGATCAAGTCATTTAATATAGTTCATTTGCTATAAGCTTTCTGATACATAGTAACCTAAATTCCTTCGACCATGAGATCATGTTAATGACCATCACCGGAAGGATGCTTTGATGACGTCAAACACCACACCGTAACTGGGTGGCTATAAAGGTGGAATTGAGTGTTCGGAAAGAATGGGTTGAGGCACATGGATCAAGAGTGGGATTTGTCCATCCATATGACAGGATAGATATACTCCGGGCCCTCTCGGTGGAATGTCATCCAATTAGCTTGCAAGCATGTGACTGGCTCACAAGGGATCACATATCACGGGAACGAGAAAAGAGTACTTATCGGTAACGAGGTTGAACTAGGTATGCAGAGATACTGACGATCAAAACCTCGGATAAGTAAACTATCGTGAGACAAAGGGAAATTGGTATCGTATGTAAGTGGTTCATTCGATCACAAAGTAATCGTCGAAATATGTGGGAGCCATATTAATTTCTAGATTCCTCTATTGGTTATTGATCGAAGAAGTGTCTTGGTCATGTCCGCATAATTCACGAACCGTAGGGAGACACACTTAAGGATTCGATGTTGTTTAGTAGATATGGAATGTTAGTAGGGATACCGAATGTTGTTCGGAGTCTCGGATTGGATCCGGGATATCACGAGGAGATCCGGAATGGTCCGGAGAATAAGATTCATATAAGGAAAGTCAAAATCCGGAGTTCGGGAATGGTTCAGGTGTTTTCATCGGAATGTTCTAGAAGGGTCTAGAAGGTTCACCGGTCCGGAAGGGGAATGGTCCATGAATGTGTCATGGATATGTGGAATGATTGGATCATATCCTAGCTCACTTGGTATTGACATTTGCAAGAGAGAAATAAAGCTCTAAATTGAAAGTCAAATGGGAAGTTTGAAAAGTCAACCTGGAACAATGGTTTCCTAGTGGGAGAAGAAACAAGTTCTTCTCTCAATCCAACTTGGGTTTGGGTTTGGATTCAAACCCACCCCTCCCAAGCCTGCCCCTCCCTCTCATAAATAGAGGGGGAGGGCTGCCCCAACACCACAAGAGCCAAGCCCTCCCCACACACCCGCGCTTCGCCGCTGCCACGCCGCCTCCCCGTGCCGCCGCGGCCTCGCATTGCCGCCGGTTCGTCGCCACCGCCCTAGCCGCCGCCGACACCTCCTCCTCCCGGTCATCTAAACCCTAGATCTCTGGGAAACCCTAATCCACCATAACTCGCATCCGGCTTAGGAGAAGCCCTGCGGGATCTTCCCTCTACTTGACACCACCGTCGTCTTTGCCCGAATCGCGAGGAGAACTACAACCTCATGCCTGCTTTGGAACAAGGAGAGGAAGGTCTTCATCGAAATCTGCGACGTGTGACCGATTGCGGAGCGCTGCGGAGCATGGCCGGAAGGATCGTCTACGCGATCTTGAGATCGGCAAGTGTATGACTACATCACCCACGAGAATCTGCTCTCGTTAACCGCTTTGGAATCTTCGAGGGTGAGTGCTCCTATCGACTCGTTGCTACAATCTAGTAGATAGATCTTGGCTTGTTTGTGTGCATGCGGTAGAAATTTTTTGTTTTTCGATGCTACGAACCCCTACAGTGGTATCAGAGCCGTGTCTATATGTAGATCTGTTGCACGAGTAGAACACAATGGTCATTGTAGGCGGTGGTGCTTTTATTATCAATTGCTTCTTGTGTACTTTGCATCTTGCGGTATGGTGGGATGAAGCGGCCCGGGCTAACCTTACATGACATCATTCATGAGACTTGCTCCACGCTCGACATGCAACTTGTATTGCATAAGTGGCTTTGCGGGTGTCTGTCTCTCCCATCATAGTAAAGATTCAATTTACAACGGGCACTTGATAGTTCAAGCATCAACGTTGTGGTTCTTGTTCGTAAGTTAGAACGACACTTATTGAAATCCCCAAACCACGTAAAATATGCAAAGAAAATTAGAGGCGTCTAAATTTGTTTTGCAGGGGTGTGCCGTGATGTGATATGGCCATGATTGTTATTATATATGATGTATGCAATGTTCCTTATTGTAAGTCGGCAACCGGCAGGAGCCATATGGTTGTCTTTTAAATTCCGTTAAGACCCATGTGTCTATTATTCAAAGTAGTTGTAATAGTTGATGCTGGTTGATGACAACCATGAAGCGGCGCCATTAACCTTGACGCCATGCTGGTGATGATGGAGATCATGTTCGTGCTTGAAGATGGAGATTGGAAGAACAAGAAGAAAGGCCATATCATATCACATATTTTGAATTGCATGTGATGTTAATCCTTTTATGCATCTTGTGTTGCTTAGATCGCGACGGTAGCATTATAGGATGATCCCTCTCACAAAATATTAAGTTATAAAGTGTTCATCCTTAGTAGGAACCGTTGCCAAGACTCGTTGTTTTAAAGCACCCCATGATGATCGGGTGTGTTAGATTCTGCGAGTGTATACAACGGGAGCAAGCCAGATTTGCTCATGCGGAAAGAAAGGTTTAAACCTTGACGAGCCTAGCATGTACAGACATGGTCTCGGAACATAGAATACCTAAAGGTAAAGCATGAGTCATATAGATGATATGATGAACATGATGATTGTTCGCCTTTAAAACTACATCATGTCTCGTGATGATCGGACTTGGTGTAGTGGATTTGGTTCGTGTAATCACTAAAACAATGTGAGGGATATTGTTTTGAGTGGGAGTTCAACAGTAATATGATTAAAAGTTGAACAATATTTATCATAAATTAAATAAAAGTGAATTTGCATAGTTGTTGTAGTCACTGGCATCCGTTTACCACCTAACGCTTAGTTATAATTGAGATAGTAGAACTATAGAATTCTGGTTAGTTACTTTACGAACTGGTATCGTATTGTTTTGAAGTGTTAATCTAAAGTTTAAAAGTCCTATTGAAAACTTTTAGTAGGTTTCGGTTACTCCGTGAAGTTTAATAATTGGTATTAAATCAAGAGTAACAATTCCAGTGTTAGTATATAAGTATCATGTTTATCTCCATGATTCTTGATATTCAAAAGATTGTTTGAATATCAAGGTTATCTAGGAGCTGAAAGAGTTTTTCAGAAACCATCATGTGTGGAAGATATTGTGATATCTGAAACGATGTTTTGGTTGCAACATGATAGAGTATAATTTATGTTCTCATGTTTGATGGGAATTTGCAAAAGGTTGGAAACTCTGGTCGTCCTAATCCTCCAAAATGTTTTGGAGAGCAACATTATACTCGCAATTCACCGTTATAAGCTAAAGTAGGTTGATCATGAATAGTTCCATGATAAGGATGAATATTTGATGTAGATAAAATGTTTACTATACTAAAAGATTACTAAAGAATGGAATTTGAAAGAACACCAAGCATTTGATGATGGTAATCTATCCACAAACAAGTGGTCAGGTGGAACTCTCGAATAGAGAACTTAAGACCATACTCGAGAATACGATGGATAAATCAAGAAAATATTGGTCATACAAGTTAAATGACACTCTTTGGTCATACCACACTTCATTCAAAAATCTGATGGGTATGACACTATATAAGATGGTATATGGTAAGGCGTTCCGTCTACCTTTAGAATTGGAACATAGAGCCTTTTGGGAAACCAAGAGTTTCAACTATGATCTCAAGGCAGCAGGAGAAAAACGTTTATTAGACATACATGCTTTAGATGAGTTTAGAAGTGAGGCTTATAAAAATGCTAGACTATTTAAGGAAATGTAAAAGGATGGCATGATAGAAAAATAGAGGATAAGGTCTTTAAAGAAAGAGATAAAGTTCTTCTCTATAACTCTCATCTTAAGTTATTTCCAGGAAAGTTCAGATCAAAGTGAGAAGGCTCCTATGTAGTTGAAGAAGCTTATGCCTCAGAAGTAGTAAAGCTCCATGGGAAGACACATTATCTTTCATGGATAGTAAATGGACAACGTTTGAAGCATTATCGCGCAAAAAAGATATAAGTGCAATCACGGCACGAATAATTACTCCAGAAGAATTGGTTGAACAAAAATATGGAAGGAATTGTGGAATCCCGCAAAACCACTACTAGAAAATCGCGTTGTTTTTGTGCATTGCATCATCATGACCTATTACCTGTTGTGTTGCGATGCTTTAGTTTCCGTACCCGTGATGTTCCCTGCAGCCTTATATTGCCTTGGACACATCCTATTACCTGTTGTTTGGTAGATAGTTGGACTTGCGCGTCGTAGTTGCTTGCTCAAGTGCTAATGTGCGTCATATGCCACGCTTTGATGTATTGCCGCATGTTGATGTTGGAGATGATGCTAGTTTTACTTATCGTCACTTTAAATTTCCGTTTAATAACTAAAATTGAATAAGCGAGGCATCGGTGGGTGATAGATAATATTTGGTTTCAACGCCCACTTGTGTCCCGTAAGACCCGAGTACTTGATACTGTTCCTTGATTTTCGCTGCTATCCACATCCGGGAGGTATATGGGACCCCTGAGCGAGCTTGATTCACTTATTTCTTGGGGCCACAAACTAGTTTGAGGTTTTATTTACGATCCTGTACTTATGCCATGCTTTTTACGCTTTATTTACGATTGTGCGAGGAGCACACCTTTGCTTAGGAGTGGGACACGTTTCATGTGTCGACAAGCCCAGCCACACTTTGGGTTCCCTCGTTCACAAATCGTCCACCGAACCTTGAGGCCGTCTGAGCTTGCTTACTGCTATGGTTCTACTTAAGGTGGCCCTGAAATATTTGAATCTGTGATTGTTCATCGTGAAAGCCTCGTTGGTTTTGTTTTGGTTTTCCGAGGTTGATCGGCGTGTGTTGCTATTGGTGCACCCCGCCGGGTAAAACTTTCAAAGCCGTGTCGCGGTGATTATGGACGACTTGAGCACGATTCGATCATAGACAAGCATAACTAAAGTTTATTGCTATAATTTGACTTATAATGACTAGTAATCAGCTTCACTATAATGGAATGGCTAATTAATCACGCCCACAATTGCTTGTTTGGTTGTCGTTTGCGACAATTGTATCGACTAGTAAGTATTGCAACTACAACAAAATGGCTGAATAAAAGTACCAACAACCGCTGGGTTTTGGGTTTATCTCATGCTATCGTACGATTAGTAATTGTTGCAACTATAACGGAATGGTGAATTAAAAGTGCCCATCGCTTACTTTATCGGGCGATTATCTAAACTGACTAGTAAAGTGCCGCAACTATAATGAATAAGTAAACCGCCAGCGGTGTGAGTTCCTCGGTTGACTTCCTCGTTTGGTCTCGAGGGGAAACGCCAGATGGGTTTGTCGATGATAGTATCGAGTTGGATCCGAATAGGTCTCTCACCCTCTCCGATTGACGCCTTGATTGTATCGAGTCTCTATAGGTTGTTTAGTGCATCTTTGCCACGCCGCTTGATCCACCATACCTATGTAGGCGAGGACCGCAATTCTAGCCTCGCCGTGTCTCGCCTCGATCGGCGCTCTCCTTCTTTGTTTCTGTTGTTTGCCCTTTGTCACCTTTGTTAAGGTTTTGAGATCGACGCCGTTAGCGGTTACCCTTCCGCTTGGCTCGGCAGGTTATGGACGCCATTGGTTATTCTTGGGCTCTTAGCCCCATTTGCATCTTGTCCGTGGCGGGACGCCTATCGTTTTCAAGGTGATTTGGATCTTTGTATATTATATCGTATTCTTGACTCTTTGAGTCATATATATATCTGCTCATGGGTCCCATCGAGGACTGTTGCGTAATGTTATTACTTTTTTCCACCCGCACGAAAGTGCTGGTGAGCACCTTTGAATCGTTTCTATGCGGGTTTGGCGAATTTTGTTCAAACTTGCATAGGTCCGATTCGAGGGTGTTCTGAGTGGTATCGAGCTCAGCAGTTGCGATACCACAAGTCCAAATTTCAGGATAACCTAGCTAACTCAAGTAGAGTGTCAAAACTATTTTGCAAAATCGGTTGGATAGTTACGATTAGGTCTGATTTTACTCCTTACCCTCTGCTATTCCCTCTTATCCCGACGTTTTAAATCCGCTCTCTTCTTTTTTCTTGAGTCCAGATTTCGTGGTTGGGTTCCGTCGTACCTTGTGGTTTGAATTCTTCCTTTGGTAACGGAGGTGCTACGATCATCAATCGGCAACTTGTCTGTGTACCCTTCATCCGATCTTTTGTTCTTGAGCTCCTTATCCCTATGTGTTTCCTTCTTTGGGTATCGTTGTCGTTGGAAAACATATGAGAAGGACGAGCTTTGGTGAAGTTGAGTCGACCTTGAGCACGTGTTGTTCATGCCAATGGAACCATCGAAACCTAATCAGTGTGTCTTCCATACGATTTCCTTGGCAGCATTCCTTTGTTAGGACACGCCTATGAAGATCTTGGTCTAAATCTCGAGAGTTGAGTTGCTGGTTCTCCTACCCATGTATAGAGTTGATAGTTTGGGTTGGGATGGACTGATCACCCTACCCGACTCTTAAGCTCGCTCTGTCGTCGAGCGGTGGATCAATGTCACTTTCCCTCTTCTAGCGGAAGTTAGGGTGGCTTTATTGCGATACCTCTACCTTCGACCTTTTGTTTCCGGAGTGCTCTCTCGACGATCGGAACAACGACCCCTCGTTAGTGGTGTCGCGAGAACTACGCAAAGCGAGAAGGCGAGAACGACCTTCCTTCCGGTATCATGAGGCGGATCTCGAGGGCGAGATCCATTGTTAGTGGTGTCGAATTGTGGCATCCCGCAAAACCACTACTAGAAAATCGCGTTGAATTTAGGCATTGCATCGTCTTCATCATGCATTGTTTGCCCGCATTATTTGCAAAGTCTAGATTTAAATCGTATAAAAACCCCTCGTAGTTTCAAACACAAAAACCCGAGAGCATCGGAGATTTTATTTGCCTAAAAACTTTTGTGCAAAGTGTCTTTGTTTTAATTTGAACAGAAGCAAACAAACACAAAAACCAAAACAGCCCAATCCTAAATCCTAGTCCCACCCAATCTATTCCTACCCACCAACCCCAGGCTGCCACCTCACCCTCTCACCCAAAACATACCCCCCTGCCACCTCAGCCATCCACCATCCCACCTCTCTCCTTTTCTCACCCCCAACCTGCACCTCTCCCACTCTCTCCTCGACTGCCCCACCCCCTCTCTCTGCCTGGGACCCACTCCCCACTCACCAACCCCAGACCCGGCCCACTCCCACAGATCCCACCTACAATGCGTCCCCAACAGGACCCACAGGCCCACGCTCCAGCCCGGCCTCCCCTGTTCATCTTCCCTTTCTCCTCGCAGCAGCGCCCGACCCAGTGCTCCTTTCCCCCCCAGTGATCCTCCGACGTGGCCAAGCCCTCCTCCTCTCTCTGTCTCCCGTGGCGGAGCCGCCTCGCCGCCACTTTGAGGCTCTCTCACGCTGCCCGCCCCGACAACCGCCAGAGACCACCTCCGCCGCCTTCCTCCTCGTCCCCCACCTCCTCACCTTGGCCGCCACTGCTGTCGTCCCGATCCACCCGGCCTCCGCCAGCTCCTCCTCCGCATGAGCCCCTGGCCTCTCCTCCCGCCAAGGCTGTCGATCCCGAGCACGCGCGCCTCTCGAGCCGCCATCCCGCCCAGCCCGCCTGCCAGCGGCCACTGCGGACGCCCCTCGCCCGTCGCCTCGCCTCGCTGCCACGCCAACCCTCGCCGCTGTCTCCGCCCCTCCCGCCCGCCTCCGCCTAGCTCGGCGCCCGTCTGTCTCCCTCCGCCGCCGCCGCCTCTCCGGTGACCGCCTCCGCCAAGCGATCCGGCAGACGCTGCAGACCTCCTCTACCTCCTCCATGGCGCCCGCTTGCCAGGTCCGCCGGCCAACCTCCGGCGCGACGCCTCCTCGGGCCGCGCGTCCCGTCGAACCTCCGTCGTCCACCTCCCGCGGCCCGGCCCCACCTCACCGGCCCGCCACGTCATCCCGTGGGGCCCGCCTTTCATGTATGCGTCCGTGTGTGCTCGTGTGTATGTGACATGTGGATCCGCGTATGTACCCTAGGGACGACTTGTAGCACCCCAAGTTCGCCCACAACCTCGACGCCCTGAGTGCTGAGCGACAACCGAGCCCTCCGAGGAATGATGCAAGCCTCCATCATGGAACCCGGAAGATCCCGGTGTCGACTCCAAGTTCGCCTCCGATGACCCAGAGGGTACCCCAAGATCTCCATCGCATGTGTCGAGCCCAACACCAAGCAATGACAAGATCTACCGATGCCCGAGCACGCGGATACGCCAAGCACTTCGCCGCGGAACAACAAGACCGCCACACCGACGCCATGTTCTCCCTCCCAAACCCGATGACCGCCATGATCTTCGTCCCAGACGCCGAGGACGCCGACATGATAAACCAAGACCGACAACATGACCCTAAGACCCCAGAGGCGACAAGAACGGCACCGACCAGGGCGGACCCGATGCGCCCCCGACGCCAACCAAGCCCTGGTTCCCGGTTGCGACAAGACCCTAACCCCCGGAGTCCGAGCACGCCTTCGTGAACTCGACCCCGAGACCGGACTGGACCTGTCCAACCCGAACCGGAACCCCAAGATCGTCGAGAACCCTAATGTGTGACCCTTTTTCCTCGACGCCCTATTTTATAAATGCATAATAACAACTTGATTGCATATTGAATTGTCATACTCGCATGCATATCTGTGGTTTGGGGGCCTTATGCCGAATTCACCTAATGATTAAATATGGGGCCCATATGCGGGCAGAACTAGTCTCATATTGGCCTCATCTAAACATGTGTAGAGAACCGGTTCCGCCTGTTGACTTGCTAAACAACATTTAATATGCGGGGTTTAAACAACGTGAACCACCTAATTAATTGCTTAACCGGTTCCGCTTAATATGACCTAATTGCATCGCACTTTGCCATGTCATCCATCATACATGCATCATGCCGATCTTCGCCGTTGTATTAAATATGGCATCCGGTGTTTCTTCTAGTGTTTTGCTTCTTGGCGGATAAGGCCGTTGAGTTGATGTGAGCTCACCGATCTTGAATGAACCTTTCGACAATGTTTTCGGTGAGCATCTCCCCTTTCTACCTATCTTACTTTATAGTCTTTATTTCCCTCTTGTTGATCTATTGCTATACGTGTTGCGATGCTTTAGTTTCGCATACCGTGATGTTCCTGCAGCCTTATATTGCCTTGGACACATCCTATTACATTGTTTGGTAGATAGTTGGACTTGCGCGTCGTAGTTGCTTGCTCAAGTGCTAATGTAGTCGTCATATGCCACGATTCTGATGTATTGCCGCATGTTGATGTTGGAGATGATGCTAGTTTTACTTATCGTCACTTTAAATTTCCGTTTAATAACTAAAATTGAATAAGCAGAGGCATCGGTGGGTGATAGATAATATTTGGTTTCCGAACGCCCACTTGTGTCCGTAAGACCCCGAGTACTTGATACATTCCTTGATTTTTGCGCTATCCACATCCGGGAGGTATATGGGACCCCGAGCGGAGCTTGATTGGACTTATTTCTTGGGGCCACAAACTAGTTTGAGGTTTTATTTACGATCCTGTACTTATGCCATGCTTTACCGCTTTATTTACGATTGCGAGGAGCACTGCATGTTTAGGAGTGGGACACGTTTCGCGGTGTCGACAAGCCCAGCCACACTTCGGGTTCCCGATCGTTCACGGCCACCCGAACCTTGAGGCCGTCTCGAGCTTGCTTACTCGTATGGTTCTACTTAAGGGTGGCCTGAAATATTTCTGAATCTGTGATTGTTCGTGAAAGCCTCGTTGGGTTTTGTTTTGGTTTTTCCGAGGTTGATCGAGCGTGTGTTGCTATTGGTGCACCCCGGCCGGGTAAAACTTTCTGAAAGCCGTGTCCGCGGTTATGGACGACTTGGAGCACAGTATCTCGATCATAGACAAGCATAACTAAAGTTTACTGCTATAATTTGACTTATAATGACTAGTAATCAGCTTCACTATAATGGAATGGCTAATTAATACTGCCCACAATTGCTTGTTTGGTTGTCGTTTGCGACAATTGTATCTGACTAGTAAGTATTGCAACTACAACAAAATGGCTGAATAAAAGTACCAACAACTGCTGGGTTTTGGGTTTATCTCATGCTATCTGTACCTGATTAGTAATTGTTGCAACTATAACGGAATGGTGAATTAAAAGTGCCCACTGCTTACTTTATCAGGACGATTATCTAAACCTGACTAGTAAAGTGCCGCAACTATAACTGAATAAGTAAACGCCAACGTGTGAGTTCTCGGTTGACTTCCTCGTTTGGTCTCGAGAAACGCCAGATGGGTTTGTCGATGATAGTATCGAGTTGGATCCGAATAGGTCTCTCACCCTCTCGATTGACGCCATTGTATCGAGTCTCTATAGGTTGTTTAGTGCATCGCCTTGCCGCTTGATCCACCATACCTATGTAGGCGAGGACCGCCAATTCTAGCCTCGCTGCTTGGCCTCGATCGACGCTCCTTCTTTGTTTTCTGTTTGCCCTTTGTCGGCACCCCTTTGTTAAGCAGGTTTTGAGATCGACGTTAGTGGGTTACCCTTCCGCTTGGCTCGCAGGGTTATGGACGCCATTGGTTATTCTTCGGGCTCTTAGCCCCATTTGCATCTTGTCCGTAGCGGACGCCTATCGCTTTTCAAGGTGATTTGGATCTTTGTATATTATATCTGTATTCTTGACTCTTTGAGTCATTGTTATATATATCTGCTCGTGGGTCCCATCGAGGACTGCTGCGTAATGTTATTACTTCGCTTTCCACCACGAAAAGTGCTGGTGGGCACCTTTGAATCGTTTCTATGCGGGTTTGGCGAATTTTGTTCAAACTTGCATAGGTCCGATTCGAGGGTGTTCTGAGTGGTATCGAGCTCAGCAGCTATGCGATACCCACAAGTCCACCTGTAGGATAACCTAGCTAACGGTCAAGTAGAGTGTCAAAACTATTTTGCAAAATCGGTTGGATAGTTACGATTAGGTCTGATTTTACTCCTTACCTCTCGCTATTCCCCTCTTATCCGACGTGTTTTAAATCCGCTTCTTTCTTTCTTCGAGTCCAGGATTTCTCGTGGTTGGGTTTCCGTCGTACCTTCAGGGTTTCGAATTCTTCCTTTGGTAACGGAGGTGCTACGATCATCAATCGGCAACTTGTCTGTTGTACCCTTCATCCGATCTTTTGTTCTTGAGCTCCTTATCCCTATGTGTTTCCTTCTCGGGTATCAGTGTCGTTGGAAAACAGATGAGAAGGACGAGCTTTGGTGAAGTTGGAGTCGACCTTGAGCACGTGTTGTTCATGCCAATGGAACCATCGCGAAACCTAATCAGTGTGTCTTCCCTACGATTTCCTGCTGGCAGCAATCCTTTGTTCCGGATACCACCTATGAAGATCTTGGGTCTAAATCTCGAGAGTTGAGTTGCCCGGTTCTCCTACCCATGTATAGAGTTGATAGTTTGGGTTCGGGATGGGTGATCACCCTACCCGACTCTTCTTCGCTCGCTCAGACGTCGAGCGGGTGGATCAATGTCACTTTCCCTCTTCTAACGGAAGTTAGGGGTGGCTTTATTGCGATACCTCTACCTTGACCTTTTGTTTCCGGAGTGCTCTCTCGGCGATCGGGAACAACGACCCCTCGTTAGTGGTGTCGCGAGAACTACATAAGCAGCGAGAAGGCGGAGAACGCCGACCTTCCTTCCGTATCATGAGGCGGATCTCGAGGCGAGATCCATTGTTAGTGGTGTCAATTGTGGCATCCCGCAAAACCACTACTAGAAAATCGCGTTGAATTTAGGCATTGCATCGTCTTCATCATGCATTGTTTGCGCATTATTTGCAAAGTCTAGATTTAAATCGTATAAAAACCCCTCGTAGTTTCAAACACAAAAACCCGAGAGCATCGGAGATTTTATTTGCCTAAAAACTTTTGTGCAAAGTGTCTTTGTTTTAATTTGAACAGAAGCAAACAAACACAAAAACCAAAAACAGCCCAATCCTAAATCCTAGTCCCACCCAATCTATTCCTACCCACCAACCCCAGTCGCCACCTCACCCTCTCACCCAAAACATACCCCCGCCACCACCATCCACCATCCCACCTCTCTCCTTTCTCACCCCAACCCCACTACCCTCTCCCCACTCTCTCTGACAGCCGGCCCACCCCCCGCAGTCCCTCTCTCTCTGCCGCCGGGACCCACTCCCCCACTCCCTCACCAACCCCCAGACCCGGCCCACTCCCCACACCAGATCCCACCTACTGCGTCCCCCAGCCTTGGGACCCACCACAGGCCCCAGCGCTCAGCCGGCCTCCCTGTTCATCTTCCCTTTCCCTCACAGCAGCCCGCCCCTCCCCCGTGCTCCTTTCCCCCAAGCATGATCCTCCGGCCAAGCCGCGGCAGCGCCCTCCTCCTCCTCTGTCTCCCGTGGCGGAGCCTCCCGCCGCCTGAGGCTCTCTCACGCGGCCTCGCCCCGACAACCGCCGAGACCACCTCCTCGCCTTCCTCCTCGTCCCCCACCTCCCTCACCCGCTGGGCCGGCCACCGTCGTCCCGATCCACCCCGGCCCTCCGCCGCCAGGCCTCCTCCTCCGCCGCGTCCGCGCTCCCTGCCAGTCCGCGCGGTCGATCCCGAGCCGGCGCCTCGAGCCCGCCATCCCGCCCCCAGGCCCTTTGCCGCTCTCTCCAAGGCCACTGCGGACGCCAGCCTCGCCTCGCTGGCGGCACGCCTCAACCCCCGCCTCCGGCCAGCGTGTCTCCCGCCAGGCCGCCAGCGCCAACCCTCCGCCGCCCTCCGAACCCCTCCGCCTTTCGGCGCCCGCCTCAGGCCCGTCTCCTCCGGGCTGCCGCCCTCTCCGCCTCCGCCCATGACCCCACCCCGATCCGGACAGACGCGCAGACCTCCTCTACCTCCTCATGGCGCCCAGTCCGCTGCCAACGGCCAACCTCGCGGCCAACCTCGGGCGCCGTCGAACCTCCGTCGTCCACCTCCGCGCCGGCCCACCTCACCGCCCGCCACGTCATCCCGTGGGCCCGCCTTTCATGTATGCGTCCGTGTGTGCTCGTGTGTATGTGACATGTGGATCCGCGTATGTACCCTAGGGACGACTTGTAGCACCCCAAGTTCGCCCACAACCTCGACGCCGCACCCGAGTGCCGGCACTGACAACCGAGCCCGCCCAGGAATGATGCCAGCCTCCATCATGGAACCGGAAGATCCGGTGTCGACTCCAAGTTCGCCTCGATGACCCGAGGGTACCCAAGATCTCCATCGCATGTGTCGAGCCCAACACCAAGCAATGACAAGATCTACCGATGCGAGCACGCGGATACGCCACACGCCGCGGAACAACAAGACCGCCACACCGACGCCATGTTCTCCCTCCCAAACCCGATGACCGCCATGATCTTCGTCCCAGACGCCGAGGACGCCGACATGATAAACCAAGACCGACAACATGACCCTAAGACCCCAGAGGCGACAAGAACGGCACCGACCAGGGCGGACCCGATGCGCCCCCGACGCCAACCAAGCCCTGGTTCTCGGTTGCGACAAGACCCTAACCCCCGGAGTCCGAGCACGCTTCCGTCGAACCCTGGACCCCGAGACCGGACCCTGGACCTGTCCAACCCCGAACCCCGGAACCCCCAAGATCGTCGAGAACCCTAATGTGTGACCCTTTTTCCTCGACACCCTATTTTATAAATGCATAATAACAACTTGATTGCATATTGAATTGTCATACTCGCATGCATATCTGTGGTTTGGGGGCCTTATGCCGATTCACCTAATAATTAAATATGGGGCCCATATGCGCGTAACTAGTCTCATATTGGCCTCATCTAAACATGTGTAGAGAACCGTTCATCCTGTTGACTTGCTAAACAACATTTAATATGCGGGGTTTAAACAACGTGAACCACCTAATTAATTGCGGAACCCCGCTTAATATGACCTAATTGCATCGCACCTTTGCCATGTCATCCATCATACATGCATCATGCCGATCTTCCGTTGTATTAAATATGGCATCCGTGTTTCTTCTAGTGTTTTGCTTCTTCATGGATAAGGCCGTTGAGTTGATGTGAGCTTCGCCCGATCTTGAATGAACCTTTCGACAATGTTTTCAGAGCATCTCCCTTTCTACCTATCTTACTTTTATAGTCTTTATTTCCTCTTGTTGATCTATTGCTATACGTGTTGCGATGCTTTAGTTTCCGTACCCGTGATGTTCCCTGCAGCCTTATATTGCCTTGGACACATCCTATTACCTGTTGTTTGGTAGATAGTTGGACTTGCGCGTCGTAGTTGCTTGCTCAAGTGCTAATGTGCGTCGTCATATGCCACAGTTGCTGATGTATTGCCGCATGTTGATGTTGGAGATGATGCTAGTTTTACTTATCGTCACTTTAAATTTCCGTTTAATAACTAAAATTGAATAAGCAGAGGCATCGGTGGGTGATAGATAATATTTGGTTTCCGAACGCCCACTTGTGTCCCGTAAGACCCCGAGTACTTGATACCTGTTCCTTGATTTTGCGCGCTATCCACATCCGGGAGGTATATGGGACCCCCCTGAGCCAGAGCTTGATTCAGACTTATTTCTTGGGGCCACAAACTAGTTTGAGGTTTTATTTACGATCCTGTACTTATGCCATGCTTTACCGCTTTATTTACGATTGTGCGAGGAGCACACTGTACTGTTTAGGAGTGGGACACGTTTCCGCGGTGTCGACAAGCCCAGCCACACTTTCGGGTTCCCAGTCGTTCACTGGTCCACCCGAACCTTGAGGCCGTCTCGAGCTTGCTTACTCGCTATGGGTTCTACTTAAGGTGGCCCCAAATATTTCGAATCTGTGATTGTTCATCGTGAAAGCCTCGTTGGGTTTTGTTTTGGTTTTTCCGAGGTTGATCGGCGTGTGTTGCTATTGGTGCACCCCGCCGGTAAAACTTTCAAAGCCGTGTCCATGGTTATGGACGACTTGGAGCACAGTATCTCGATCATAGACAAGCATAACTAAAGTTTACTGCTATAATTTGACTTATAATGACTAGTAATCAGCTTCACTATAATGGAATGGCTAATTAATACTGCCCACAATTGCTTGTTTGGTTGTCGTTTGCGACAATTGTATCTGACTAGTAAGTATTGCAACTACAACAAAATGGCTGAATAAAAGTACCAACAAGCTTTGGGTTTTGGGTTTATCTCATGCTATCATGCACGATTAGTAATTGTTGCAACTATAACGGAATGGTGAATTAAAAGTGCCCACTGCTTACTTTATCAGGACGGTTATCTAAACCTGACTAGTAAAGTGCCGCAACTATAACTGAATAAGTAAAAATGCCAACGGTGTGAGTTCCTCGGTTGACTTCCTCGTTTGGTCTCGAGGAAGCCAGATGGGTTTGTCGATGATAGTATCGGGTTGGATCCGAATAGGTCTCTCTCACCTCTCGATTGGCCTTGATTGTATCGAGTCTCTATAGGTTGTTTAGTGCATCTTGCCGCCGCTTGATCCACCATACCTATGTAGGCGAGGACCGCCGAATTCTAGCCTCGCTGTCTTGGCCTCGATCGACGCCTTCTTTGTTTTCTGTTTGCCCTTTCGGCACCCCTTTGTTAAGCAGGTTTTGAGATCGACGCCGTTAGCGGGTTACCCTTCCGGCTTGGGCAGGGTTATGGACGCCATTGGTTATTCTTGAGGCTCTTAGCCCCATTTGCATCTTGTCCGTGGCGGACGCTCTATCGCTTTTCAAGGTGATTTGGATCTTTGTATATAATATCGTATTCTTGACTCTTTGAGTCGTTATATATATATCTGCCTGTGGGTCCCATCGAGGACTGTTGTGTAATGTTATTACTTCGTTTTCCACCCGCACGAAAGTGCCTGGTGGGCACCTTTGAATCGTTTCTATGCGGGTTTGGTGAATTTTGCTCAAACTTGCATAGGTTCGATTCTGAGGGTGTTACAGGAATGGAGACCGGAAGAGGGACAAGATCGAGACAAAATGAGAAACACTATGGTTAAACTACAGACCATGAAAGAGTGTTTTATCGGAGGCAACCCATGTGAAATAAAGGGACGAGTAAGTTTTAAAATTTCCCAAGGTCAGTTTTAGTTAAGTTTAAGATTGAATAAGGAACACGTGAAGCTTTTGAGAAATAAAATAAATTTGGTTATGATAAAATCTAGCTCAATCAATGTTAATGTTGGTCGAAAATTTAAGCTGACATTTTTCTATCAAACTTGGTATTTCATTAAGTTTCATCCTAATAAAGAATTCTCTGAGAAACGGGTAATTTTTGGTGATTCCAGAAAGCTTAACAACCAACTATACGACAGGAATAAAAATTCCGGCAATATAGTTCCGGCAATATAGTTATCAACACCATCTTCAAAAATTTATTCCTTAGTATTGAAAGTGTCATGGTATTGCGAACGAGTACGCCATGGAGGGGTCCTCACAGTGCATGTTTAGAGACGTGGGGTAAGGCGGACGGTTGACAGGTACTAGGTAACACAGCTTACCCAGGTTCAGATCCCACAACGGTGGCGGAATCCTACTCCTGCTATAAATCACTATAAGGGCACTGTGGAATTCTGAGTTACGAGGTTTCACTGCGAGGTTGTGTGAAGTTATCTATGATCGTATGAGATCGTGCCTAAAGGCTCCGTAGGCCCGACTTATATAGTCGCCAGTCCTAGGTTCTGAGGAAAAGTCCTAGCGGACAGATTCTGAGTCCTACACCGTCTATTACTAGTCTTGTGTATCTTGCACTCCAAGGCTCCGGGTACGTTGGTGACTCCACCGTAGCCTTCCTTTATCTGGCATGGGCCTCCCTTCTGGATCGACCTAACTGGGCCGCCCAACAGACCATAGGCCATGCTACCGACTATGGGCCACCCGGGTTAGCCGGATAAGAGACATGCTATAAGGATACCCATATATCATATCCCCAACAGTAGCCCTGGTGAACTCCGAGATCTTGCGCCGTCTTGCCTCTTCACGTGGAATGCTCCGTCTAGATGGATGTCGGCAAATCGTCAAGCAACATCTTGTAGTCCTCCCAAAGAACCCTGCAAGGTTTTCTCTGTCTTTGATTTGTAAGTCGGAGAAATGCTGAATCTTCCATAATCTTCCATAGTCGGATTAAATCTGTCCATGCCGGAATCTTCGATGTGACGGCTCATCTACATGTGTTAGCTAGGACGACGTAGGCTTAGGTCAGCGACGCCTCGTAACTCACACATGCAGAAAACACAATCATATCTGATTTTCCCGCGCGAGCGATACGAACCATTGGCGGCGGCGGTTGGAGACGTGGCGAAATTTCCGCGCACGCTCGCGAACACGTCGTCTACGCGGCAACCGTCCGATTAAGCTTCACGAATCTTGACGCCGAGGATGATAAATAGTAACCATGGAGAATTTTCCACTTTTTACCTCATTCTCCTCGCATCATCGTCTTCCTTCAGCCGCGCATCTCCTCGAGCTCTCCGCGAGAAACCTCGAGAAAACCCTAGCTCCCCTCTGCTCTAGTCACATCCATCCTTCTCTCCATGGCGAGCAGCAGCACCTCCCCATCCATGGCAGCGTCGAGCGAAGCCGCGGCGAAGCCGGCGAGCTCCATCGTCGTGCCCCCAGAGGGCTTGGTCATCCCCGCATCGGCGGTGATCGAGTCCACCGGTGGCGACCAAAATCTAGCGACGCTAGAGCCACTGGAGGAAGAGCCAGACTCGCATAAGGGCGACCGGCGCGGCTCGGACATCACCGACCGCGAGATCCAGGAGATGGTCGCCGAAGGTTACCTCCCCGCGACGAAGGGGCTCGCCTAGCGGGCGGCGCCGGCCGGCAAGGTGACACCTTCTCCCCAAGCCGGAGAAAAGGTGTACCTCAAAGCTCATCTGGTACGCGGCATTTCCCTGCCCATCTCCCACTTCTTCCTCTCCGTCTTAAACCACTACAAGGTCCAACCCCATAACCTCTCCCCCAATAGTATCTTAGTGCTTAGCAACTTCGCGGCACTTTGCAAGGGTTACCTAGATATAAGGCCTAGGTTAGACTTGTTCGTTTACTTCTTCACCGTCAAACGTGAAGCCGGACATAGTAAGGAGGAGCTTAGGAACTACGGCACCATAAGCTTCAAGATTCGACCTGGCCGGCGGTTCCCCGACATCGTCGGCCACGAGTCCTGCAAGAATTGGCAACGGACGTACTTCTACGGCCCCGACATTCCTCTGGCGGGCCGAGAAGTGACATACCCGGACTTCGCAGATGGAGCCGCCGCTGAAGTTTCCACATGGAGATCCCAATCCTCCCTTCCCTCCGACCTCGACGCTTCCCGTGCTATAAGGCGGATCGAATGGTTTGTAGAGACGGGTTTGACCTGCTTGGACCTAGCTATGTGCTGGTTCATCAGGCGAATCCAACCTCTGCAGCACCGCACGAAGTATATGCACGAGTATACCAGTGATCGAATGGACAGCCTCCGGATCTCCGTGGATAACTTCTCGAGCGACTCCATCAAGCTCCGCCTAAAGGACATCGTCAAGGTGAAGGATAAGAAGCGCGGCTTCACCATCACCTACGACATGTTCGTAGATGGCAAGTGCCCAAAGGTAGGTATTTATTTTCCGTGTACGACATATGCTCCAGTTTTTCCGTCTTGCCAATACCATCTTATCTAACACGGTGATTTCTCACTTAATAGCTTAGCGATCTAGATGAGGGAAACCTGGCTGCCAAAATCTACGATCCGAAGATGAAGGAAGTCACGGTCGTGTTCGACGACGATGTCCCGTTGGCGCGAAAGCGGAAAAGCTCCACCTCTGACGCTGCCGACGAAGGCAAGAAGAAGAAGATGGAGGGTGGAGCCTCCAAGAAGACTACCGCCGCCCTGGAGGCGGAAAAGAGAAAAGCCACCGGGATCTTTGCCAAAGCACCCCCCTAGTGTAAGCTTCTCATTCTCCGACATTGTCTATTTATCTCTCTTGTTCCTGTACTTATGCATTTTGCACGTCTCAGGAAGAAAGCCACGACCAACCTCAAGAAGACCTCCAAAACTTTGGGGGCTTCTAGAAATATCAAAGACATGCTGCATCACGACGCCTCCCCCGCCATCGCCCCTGCTACCCCTGTCGTCAAGCCCTCGTCTGCCCCGACAAGCTCACAAGCTAAGGAGGCACCAAGCCCTTCCGCCATGGAAGTGGATTCTAGCGCCTCTACCGAACTTGTTGTTGTCGGCGAGCAGGCGACGCAGGAGAGCACCGCTCTACAAATGACTAAAGCTCCGTCTAAGGATGCCATCGGTGGCGGAAAGGCGGTGGTGGAAGCTGGTACTTCTGCCGAAGGCGGTGCCCTTACTCCCCAGAAACCCTTTGAGTTTCCGAAGATAGTTTACCCGGCGCTCACGCCGAGTAACACAACTCTGGTTCCTGGAGGAGTACCGTCATCTCCGACGTGCGGTCTTGAGGAGCTTCTCCGACAAGCGGACATCTTGCAAGGAAATAGAATCTCCTTTGGCAAGCTGCTAGCCGAGAGTGCTACAAACCTCAAGATCATTGCACTTGTAAGTTTTACTTTGCCCTTTGCATTTCATATGAGTATCCCACTGTATCCCCCGAGGATGTAGACGGAAAACCATAGGTTTTGCATCTATATGCTCTAAGAGTGACTAAGTTAGAAAAAACTCTCACTGTAGCCCCCAAGCATTTAGATGGAATGAACTATTCCGACTAGATGCTTTAAGAGTAGCATACACAATGTTTATAATTTTCAACACTGTAGCCCCCAAGCCTCTAGTTGTAACTGAATTAGTTCCGACTAGATGCTTAAAGAAAAGCTAAGCAGATTTCGAGTTACAAAACTTTATACTGTAGCCCCCAAGCTTCTAATCGCGAACTGAATTAGTTCCAACTAGATGCTTAAAGAAAAGCTAAGCACATTGCTAAGTAAAAAACTCTCGTTGTAGCCCCCGAGCGTCTAGGTGGAAATTTTCCGACTAAATGCTCCAAGTAGACTAAACAACGGTTTAACTGTTTTCTTTTTTCCACAGAACGAGAATGCTCGGAGGGGAATGACCAATGAGAAGTACCAGAAGATGCGTGCAGATCTTGAAGCTGAAAAGGGTAAAACTGCCTTCTTGAAGGAACATATCATCAAAAAGAAGAGTCTGTTTTCTTTTTGCACATTCTGTCTTGTTTATGTGCCTTCATTCTCCGAGTACTCAGTGTGTACTTTGTTTTCTCCGACTTGCAGAACATGTCGCCAAGGCCAAGGACACTGTCGAGCAGTCCAAGCACATCCAGCAACTGGACAGCGAGAACAAGATCCTTAAGGAGGAGAGGAAGGAGATGCTGAAAATGCATGGGGATTCCATGAAGGCCCTGCAGGACTCCGCCTCCGCGGAAATCAATCGCTTGAATGAGGAGCTTACGATCTTAAAAGATCAGAAGCAAGCTGCTGATGAGCAAAACAAACGCCACAACGAGGCGTTTAAGCTCCTCTAACAAGATAAAGAATCCCTGGCGGACACCCTCTGGCAGGCTAAGGCCAGCATCTTCAGTAAGTTTCCTCCGCCTTGTATTTCTGTAGTCTGGTTACTTAGAATTTATTGAAATCATGCGCTCTTTGTCGGAATTTGCAGCTCCTATGGGTTTAACCCGCTCGCCTCCTTCGGACAAGGAATGCATGGTTCTTGCTTAATCAGTATCAACGACCATCACCCAAGCCAAAGAGATTGCCAAGCCCCTCCAAATATACATCAAGGCCTCGGACTCCGTGACGAAGTACTCGGAGATTCTGCGTCGAGCCCCCGAGCGTGTCACAAGCTGGAAAGCTTCATGTGCATGGGCTGGCGCAAGGATGGCGCTTTCAATGGTGAAGGCACACTACGAAGGTGCCGACATTGACACGGTGACCTCTGGTATCCCCGACATTGACGATGACGGCAAAGAGATTGATCACGAAGCCATCTTGTCATCACTCGTGGGTTACGACACCAGAGTTGCCGAGTTGATGGACATCGACGTCTTTGTGCCCATGAACACCATCGATAGCGTCAACCAAGATTCCTCCGAGTCCCACCACAGTGCCGATGTTGAGGGTGATTCTCCGGCTGGTGACGATGCTGCTTCCAAGTATCCTGCGCCCAAGGAATAAAAAACACTTTGTAATATTTGTTTTACCTTTGGTGTAGGCGCGGAAAAAACTTGGTGATGTAACTTAAGGCGGAAAACAATGGTTGTTATGTCATGCTACTTAAGAACTAATTTCCAGCATGTATATATTTTTAGCAAGTGTTGGCTTATCCATTACTTTGGTTCTTATGCTTGACTTTTCGTGAGTTTGAAGACTCGTTGTCGGAACCAAGCGCTTAGGTGATGATGCCCAATGGCACCGTCAATAACCTGAGCACAAAATCGCCGACAATAAGTGCCAAAAGTCACTACTCCAGAATCCACATAAAAACAACAAAGAACGTGTAGACCAGAAAACTTAAGCTAACGCCCGTAGGTGGAATTTTCACAAGTGCAAATGCAATACTTGTGCATAAAGGTTTTACATGATCCAAAAATAAACACTAAAGGAGGTAAAAGACTCAGAAATATGAGTGAACCAAAGAGCTTTATTTCATTGAACATGTAAGAGGTACACAATTAGATAAAAAAAATGCTAAGTGTAAAAAGTATGTAGCTGTGCTATGTTCCATGGCCGATCAAGCTCCGGGTAGTCATCATCCGGGTCACGTCGCTTACGCTTATGATTCTCGTTGGGTCTATACTTTAGTTCACGATTGTTGACAAGGTAGTAAGACCCATTAAGCAGCGTCTTGCTTATGATGAACGGTCCTTCCCATGGCGGGGATAATTTGTGTGACTTCTTCTGCTTAAGTCGGAGCACCAAATCCCCCTCTTTAAACGAGCGATGTCGAACACGGCGACTATGGTAGCTGCGTAACTTCTGCTGGTAGATGGCGGATCTTTGGCATGCCAAAACACGCTCCTCCTCGAGAAGGTCCACATCTAGGCGTCTGGATTCTTCTGCGTCATCCTCGTCGTAGGCGGAAACTCTTGGTGCATCGTGGAGGATGTCGAAAGGCAAGATGGCTTCTGCTCCATATACCATGAAGTAAGGGGTGTAGCAGGTGGATCTGTTGGGTGTAGTTCGTAAACTCCACAACACAGATGGCAATTCTTCCGCCCAGGCTCCAGCTGCTCTATGTAGCGGCGCCTCAAGACGTGGCTTGATTCCCTGCAGAATTAATCCATTAGCTCGCTCAACCTGACCATTGGATTGTGGGTGTGCCACAGATGCAAGGTCAAGTCGTATGCCTTTCTCCCAGCAATAAGCCTCCACTTCTCCGAGTGACAAGTTGCTTCCGTTGTCGGTGATAATGCTATGTGGGAGACCAAATCTCACCACTAGATCCCGGACAAACCGAGGCGTTGCCATCAAGCTTTCTAATGGGTTTAGCTTCTATCCATTTGGTGAATTTCTCAACTGCTACAAGCATATGCGTAAACCCACAAGATGTCGTCTATAACGGTCCCACCATGTCTAGCTCCCAGACTGCAAATGGCCAAGTTATTGGTATCATTCGCAATTCTTCAGCAGGAACATGTGGTTATCGGGCATAATACTGACATTCTGTGCATGTCTCAACCAGCTTGTCGGCGTCCGCCTTCGCGGTCAGCCAGTAGAATCCTTGCCGGAAGGCTTTCGCGACCAACGATCGGGGAGCGGCGTGATGCCCGCAATCTCCGAGATGTATTTCGCGCAGGATTTCCATACCTTCTAGCTGGGAAACACACTTTAGGTATACACCAGTAGTGCTCCTTTTATAGAGTTTCCCATTGATTATGGTATAACCCTTTGCTTGTTGTACTATTTTTCGTCTTCCGACTTCGTTGTTGGGAAAAGTTCCATGTTCGAGATATTCCATGAACGGTCTTGTCCAAGCCGGAGGGACCTTAGTCACCATGTTGACGAAAGAGTCAGCTCTATCCGGGTTGTCGATGTCGGATCCCTTCACGTATGGTGTGCGCAGGTGCTCTAGGAAAACTCTTGGTGGAATTCGCTTGCGCCCTGATCCAAGCTTAGACAGCAGATCAGCCGCCTTGTTTTGTTCCCTAGGTACATACTTGACTTCGTAGCCTAAGAAGCTCTTGGCTATTGTAACACCCTCAGAATCGACCCTATGCAAGTTTCAGCGCTTCCCGCCAAACCCGCATAGAAACGATTCAAAGGTGCCCACCAGGCACTTTCGTGCGGGTGGAAAACGAAGTAATAACAGTACACAACAGTCCTCGATGGGACCCACAGAACAGATATGTATATACAACAGCGACTCAATGAGTCAAGAATACAAATATAATATACAAAGATCCAAATCACCTTGAAAATGATAGAGCGTCCGACTACGGACAAGATGCAAATGGGGCTAAGAGCCCTGAAGAATAACCAATGGCGTCCATAACCCTGCCCAGGCCAAGCCGGAAGGGTAACCCTGCTAACGACGTCGATCTCAAAACCTGCTTAAACAAAAGGGGTGCCGACAAAGGGCAAAGGAAAAAGAGAGAGCGGTCAAGATCGAGGTGACTCAGCGAGGCTAGAATTCGGCCCCTCGCCATAGGTATGGTGGATCAGCGCAACATGCACTAAACAACCTATAGAGACTCGATACAACTGGCGGCTATCAGAGAGGGGTAAGAAAGACCTATTCGGAACCAACCTGATACTTCCACCAAACATACCCATCCTGGTATTTCCCCTCGATACCAACCGAGAAAGTCAACCGAGGAACTCACACAGTTGGCAGTTTTATTTATTCCGTTATAGTTGCGGCAATTACTAGTCAAATATAGATAGTCATCCTGATATAAAAAGCAGTGGGCACTTTTAGTTAACCATTCCGTTGTAGTTGCGACACTTACTAGTCAAATACAATTAGCATGAGATATCCCAAAACCCAGCATTTGTTGGTACTTTTATTTATCCATTCCGTTATAGTTGCAATACTTACTAGTCAGATACAATGGTAGCAAGCGTCAACCCAAACAAGCAATTGTTGGCAATTTTATTTAGCCATTCCATTATAGTGAAGCTGATTACTAGTCATTATAAAGTCAAATTTATAGCACTACTTTAGTTATAGTTGTCTATGATCGAGATACTGTGCTCCAAGTCGTCCATAACCGCGGACACGGCTTTGAAAGTTTTACCTGCGGTGCACAAATAGCAACACACACACTCGATCAACCTCGGAAAACCAAATCAAAACCCAACGAGGACTTCACGACAAAGCAATCACCAGATTCAGAATATTTCAGGGCCACCCATTAAGCTACCATAGCGAAGTTAGCTGACTCCGAAACGGACTCAAGGTTTGGGTGGACGGCTGTAAACGACTGGGAACCCGAAAGTGTGACTGGGCTTGTCGATACCGCGAAAACGTGTCCCGATCCTAAACAGTACAGGTGCAGTACATCGCACAATTTAAATAAAGCAGTAAAGCATGGCATAAGTACAGGATAGTAAATAAACCTCAAACTAGTTTGTGGCCCCAAGAAATAAGAATGAATCAAGCTCTGGCTCAGGGGGGGGTCTCATAATCCTCCCGGATGTGGATAGCGCGCATATTCAAGGAACAGGAATCAAGTACTCGGGGTCCTACGGGACACAAGTGGACGTTTAAAAACCAAATAACATCTATTGCCCACCTGTGCCTCTGCATTTACCTACTTCAATTTTAGTTGTTAAACAGTAATTAAAGTCTTGATCATCTCCAACAATAAACACACGGCAATACTCCAACAATTGTGGTACTTGACGACACGCAACAGCACTTGAGCAAGCGACTACGACGCGCAGGTCCAACTATCTACCAAACAACAGGTAATAGGAGGTGTCCAAGGCAATATAAGGCTGCAAGAGATATCACGGGTACGAAAACTAGAGCATCTCAACACAGATAGCAATAGATCAACAGGAGGGAATAAATACTATAAAAGTAAGATAGGTAGAAAGGGGGAGGTGCTCGCCTGAAAACATTGTCGAAGGTTCATCCGAAGATCGGGTCGACACTCGCATCAACTCAACGGCCTTATCCGCGACGAAGCAAAACACTAGAATAAACACCGGATGCACTATTTAATACTACGGCAAAAGATCAGGCATGATGCATGTATGATGTATGACATGGCAAGATGCGATGCAATTAGGCAATATTAAGCGGAACCGGGGGTCCTGACAATTAATTAATAGGTTCATGTTGTTTATCTACCCCGCAAATTAAAGGTTGTCTTAACAAGGCAAAAGATAACACCGGTTCGCTACACAAATTTTAATGGGACCAATATACGACTAGATTTGCCCGCATATGGATCCCATATTTAATTATAAGGTGAATCGGCATAAGGCCCCCAACCCACACGACAATATGTAGGCAAGCATGGCAATTTATATGCAACAAGTAATATATCATTTAATAAAATAAGGTCTCGGGTTTGGGTTCACACATCGGGGTACGGCAGATCTTGGGGTTTCGGGGTTCGGTCTCCGGGGGTCGCCAACGGATCCGCATCCGTGAAGAAGACCTTGGCGTTCCGGTGAAGAAGGACTTGGTTCGGCGTCGGGGCGCATCGGATTCGTCCTGGTCGGTGTTGATCTTGTCGTTGTGAAGATCTTGTCGGGTCCGCGCCATCGAGTCGGTCTTGGCCTTCGGGGTGAAGAACTTGGCGTTCCATGGCGATCTTGGCGGCTTCGGAGGGTTTGAAGATCGGTCTTCGGATCCATGAGGTGGACCTTGGTGTTCCATGATGGCGACCTTTGCATTCCGGCTTCAATGTTGATGACGGACTTGACACGGCCTTCCTCTCGGACAACACCTCGGCCAAAAGGATGAGGGCTTCGCGAAGATCTTGAGTCTTAGACTTCCCTCGAAAGATGTTGGCGATGTAAAAGATAACACGATAGAAACAATCTTGGCGGCAGGGAACAAGGCTTGGTTCACGGGACTGTGGTCACCTCAGTGAATGAGCTTGCACACATAGATGTTGGAGTTACAACGAGCAAAGGAAACGGGCCAACAGCGCACCGGGAACACGTCAACAACATATCGACACAATGCCTCACAGGCAAAGGGGTGTCTTGGTCATCGTCCGATCAATGGAGCGCTTGAGGGCGCCGGCGTCGAGGACAGGAAGCTGCTGGACGCGGGGCTACCAGGACCCAGCGAGGCAGGGCGCTGGCGGCCCAATGCGGGGGAGGGACCGGCGGCGGAGCTCGCGGTTCGCTAGAGGCGCACAGGAGGCACGGCCAGGACGTGGGCTCGCTTGCAGGCGACGCAGCCTTGAAAGAACAGAGCGGTGCGGCGGCGACAGAGGGCTGACGATGCGGTCGCTGCCGGCGGCGGTGAAGGGCTCTGCGGCGGTGGGGAGAGGCAGGCCGATGCAGGACTGGTGGTGCAGAGGAGAGGCGGGGGAGGGCCGGAGGTCGCAGGGGCATGGAGGGGAACCCAAACGGCGGCCGGAACACGGACCCGGGGCGCATGGCGAATGGGAGGCGACGGACATCGGGGTAGAAGAGGACGAGCCGGTCGAGCTTGCTGAGGAGTAGCAGGCCGGCGAGGTCGAGCCAGGACGCCATGGTGTCGAGCCCGGTGAGGGAGGCGGCCAGAAGACGAGGTCGCTGGGCGGAGCTCGGTCCAGAGGAGGAGGCGACAGGGACAGGGGTGCCCGAGCACGTCGAGGAGGCGGGTCACGCTAGAGCTCCGGGGCGAGCAGGCCAGGGAAGCCGTCGCGGGAGGAAGGAGGAGGTGGGCTCGAGGAGGGAGAAGACGGGGTGGAGCACCGCGGCGGCGCTCGGTCAGGAGAAGGGGATCGCGAGGCGAGGGGAGGAGATCGACCGCGAGGGTGCGGGGGAGCGTGCAGGGCTAGGAGTGGGTCCAGGGAAGGCGGGGTGGGTCCGTAGGCGGGGTCACGGGCAGGGGAGGTGTGTTGCATGCACCAAGTGCGTGCGTGCGCCGCTGGGTGGGTCTGGCGGCGCGCGGGTGGAGTGGAGTAGGGTAGGGCTGATGGGGATTTAGGGTTAGGGTTTGGTTAGATGTGTGGCTAGGATTAGGTCTAGGTTTTTGCTGGGTGTGTTGGGCCGGACTGCCGGGGGTAGGTGGCATGGCCTACTGGCTGGATCGTTTTACCCGGACAAAACATTTTTATATAAATTTTATTTTAAAAAATATTTGCAAATAGTTTTTAGACAATCTAGAGATCTGAAAAATACTGGGGTTTTAATTTGAGATAAATGGAGAGGGCTAATTAGAAAACAATATAGTCTTTTACGAAAATAGTTTCAGACAAACAAATGCATGATGACATGAGCATGCGGTCATGATGATGCAATGCACAAAAACAACGCGATTTTCTAGTAGTGGTTTTACGGGATGCCACAGCTATCTCGTCCACTTCGTCTCGATATGCCGCCATTGTAGGGTTCCGCGCATTTTCCAGGTGCCAGCCACCTGCTGGGCAACCAAGTCAGGATCTCCACAACAAACTATGCTCTTAATGCCAATATCTTTGGCTACACGTAGTCCGTGAATGAGTGCTTCATACTCCGCCATGTTGTTTGTAGCCTCAAAGTGGATCTGTAGAATGTAGTGTAGCTTGTCTCCTATTGGTGACTGTAGCAATACACCAGCCCCCGAGCCGTTGAGTATCTTTGATTCGTCAAAGTGCATCACCCAATACTCCAGTTCTGGCAACAGAGTAGCGTCTGGCATCTCCGTCCAATCTGCAACAAAATCCGCCAAGGCTTGTGACTTGATAGCGTCGCGTCTCTTGTAGGTGATCTCGAAGGCGGCAAGTTCAATGCCCCACTTCATGACCCTTCCTGTAGCGTCGTTGTTATTGATAATATCGGACAGTGGAGTCTTTCTCACCACTGTGATTGGGTGCTCCTGAAAGTAATGCCTCAGCTTCCGAGAAGCAAGGAATACTCCATAAGCTATCTTTCGGTAGTGCGAGTAACGCTGCTTGGACTCCGTCAAGACCTCGCTCACGTAGTAAACTGGTCATTGAACTCTGTGCTCATAGCCTGGTTCCTTCCGCTCTACCACGACGACGATGCTGATAACCCCGTTGGTAGCCGCCATGTAAATTAACAGGGGCTCTCCAGGCTCGGGTGCTGCAAGGATGGGCGCTGAGGAAAGAATCTCCTTGAGCTGCTTCACCGCGGCATCTGCTTCATCCATCCACGTGAATTTGTCCGCCTTCTTTAGCAACTTGTACAACGGCAGAGCCTTCTCTCCAAGTTGGCTGACGAACCGACTAACTTCTGCAACACAATCTTTTAGTCGTTGAATGTCCTTGGCATGTCGGACGGTTTATGTTTAAGATGGCCTTGATTTTCTCCGGGTTGACCTCGATTCCACGTTGGGAAACGATGAAGCCCAACAATTTGCCGGCTGGAACCCTAAAGACACACTTCTTAGGGTTGAGCATCATGTTGTATTTCCGGAGATTATCAAAGGTTTCTTTTAAGTCAGAGATTAAGTCGTTTGACTTTTTAGACATCACCACGATATCGTCCACATAGGCGTGAATGTTCTGACCAATTTGGTCTTGAAGGCAACGTTGCATTGTCCGCTGGTAGGTAGCACCTGCGTTTTTCAGCCCAAAGGGCATCGTGACATAGCAAAACGTGTCGTATGGGGTAGTGAACAAAGTGGCCAATTGGTCTGACTTCCTCATCTTGATCTGGTGGTATCCTGAGTATGCATCGAGAAAACACAAAAGTTCCGAGCCAGCCGTCGAGTCAATGACTTGGTCAATGCGAGGCAAAGCAAACAGATCTTTGGGACATGCTTTGTTCAAGCCGGTGTAATCAACGCACATTCTTAATTCATTGGTTCCCTTTTGGGGGACAAGTACAGGATTGGACACCCATTGGGTGTGAAGGACTTCTCGGATAAATCTAGCCTTAAGTAAACTAGCTATCTCTTTGCCAATGGCGCGTCTCTTCTCATCTCCAAAGCGTCGTAGAGGTTGTTTCACTGGTTTGCATTTTGGATCAATGTTTAAGCTATGCTCGGCAAGTTCCCTAGGTACACTTTTCTTGTCGGCAGGTTGCCAGGCAAAGATGTCCCTATTCTCACGGAGGAACTCGACGAGCGCGCTTTCCTATTTGGGATCCAGCTTCGTCCCAATGGCGACGGTCTTGGAGGCATCGCCTACCACAAGTTCCACCGGCTTGGTTTCGATGGCATCCTTGAACGCAGGAGCGGAGTCGGAGATCTGCTTCTTCGACGCAGGCATCTCTGAGTCATTGACCTTGCTCTGGATCTCTTTGAATTCTTCGCAGAGAGACAACTTCGCAATGCGCTTCATTGATCTTGCAGTCCCTTGCCTTGGTAAAGCTTCCAGATAGAGTGATAACACCGTTTGGTCCAGGTATCTTGAGTTTGTTGTAGACGAAGCATGGTTTGGCCATGAACGTGTGGAATATGTCGCGGCCGAATATGACGTGGTACACGCTCTTGAAGGGGACTACCTCAAAGGTCATGCGCTCCTGGAGGTAATTATTAACATCGCCGAAGGCAACCTGAAGTGTAATGCACCCAAGGGACTGAGCCTCCTGACCAGGGACTACGCCGTGGAAGATGGTGTTGGTCCGCCTTAGGTTTGCCTCCATCAAGTTCATCTTCTGTAGTGTATCCACGTACATGATGTTGATGCTGCTTCCACTATCCACCATGCACTTGGTGAACTCCACGCCGTCAATCAAGGGGTTGATGACCATGGCGTACTGGTTCTCCGTGGGCACAAGGTCTGGGTGGTCCATCCTGTCCCAAGTTATTGGAACTTCCGACCAGCAGTAACCGGGGACTAGAGGAGAGTGGCCATCGATCCTCGAGAGGTCTTCTGCTTTTGGACAATGGGGTGCAAGGAAAGTGTGGTAGACTGGAGCCTTCTTTGCGAAGGGGTTCTTGCCCTTGTCGTCGCTCTTGGCGGCGTGCCTGGGGTCAACGTCTTCGTCCATGTCACTTGAATCCTTGGACTCCTCCTCCTTCTTCTTCCCTTTGCCCTTGCCTCATGGTCTGTTCTTCTGACTTCGCTTGTAGCCGGACTCCGGGTCTTCCTTGAGGTCGTTGACGAACTTGCAGTGTCGATTGGTATGGGTGGCCTTGCCGTTGGCGTCGAGGTGTACGAGGCACGACATATCGCGGTACTCCTCGTAGGTTTGGGGAACGCGGAGCGGCGCCGAGGTGGTTTCACTTCCTCGTTGCTGCCCACGGCCAGCTCCCCTTCCTCGGCCATGTTGTCCGCCTTCTCCTCGTCCTGCAAAAGTCATAGCGACCATGTCGGTAGATTGCTTTTATTCTGGAGCGGTTTTCCGCTTTGTACTACTATTCCTCCGAGCATGAGTTGGAACGGCCGTTGCCGGCAAAGAGCCACGAGCATCGTTGTCGGCAGTTGCGAACTCACTAGCTAACTGAATCATCTGATTCAAGTCAAGATGGTGATTGTCCTGCAAGCGCTTCAGCTTATGTCGGAGCAATGTGCCCCTTTCCAACCCATCGATGAAGGCGGCCATGGCGGTCTGAGCGTGCACTCCTGCGCAAGAATTCTTCATATCCAGCCATCGGGAGAGGTAGACGCGAGATGTCTCGTCCTTTTCTTGCATGCACCGCTGTAGATCGCCCACAGTGTAGGGATGTAACATCCCAAAAATACTAATCTTGGATCATCAAATTCTAATCATCAAAATTAGGGCTAACAAAAACTTTTCTAAATGAAATCATGAATGCATGCATATGTGTATGCATGGATTTTGAAATCCTTTAAAACCACCTTGTTTGTTTGTTTCATTACTTGTAAAATGTTTCTTAGGTGAAATAAACATCATCTAAAACATTTCCCACACCTTTCCTAAAGACAAGTAAATCAAAACACATATATGAAATGAATGGTCATTTTGGCCAATTTAACTCCCATGCCTACTTTGGCTGTCTCAAACTTTCAGAACCTAACAGAAACTTTTCTGGATCTTTGCACCCCTTGAATGTACTCATAACAAGGTATCAAGGCACACTTTGTGATCATCCAGAAACTTTCAAATGCATAGTTTAAATGGCAATTCAAAATTGAATCTTTATCATATGGGAAGATCCCACTTTTTCAAAAACCACTCAAACAAGCTGAACTTTCAAAACACAAGCATCTGCAGACTCACCAGCACCAATCTAGCAAACCCACCAAAATTATTTCAAAATTCAAAACTTGAGTTCATGCGGCCATTTCATCAAACAGGTTGCAGACACAAATCAAACAAAACATCAAACACTATTGTGAGTAGTGATTATTGCCTAACTTGTTCCCTAGTTAGCTCACACACAGTTCAGTAGATCATCTAGGAAGTTTAACTAAGGACTAGCACCCTTGTGAGCTTGCCATTGCCATCAATGGTGAGCAGCCGAGCACCCCCTTGTCACCCATTGTGGACAGCAGACTAGAGGAAGAACTAGCCTTGCCAACCTTGTCTGGGAAGCAGCCCACCGTTCACCGCCACTACCTATCCCAGCCGCAAGCGTTGCCAAGCCCTGGACCACGCGCACAAGCCGCGCCCAGACTGCCAGAGACCATGCCGAGCATGCGCCAGAGCACGACCCTCGACCGAAGCCCACGAACCGCGCGCCGCCCTCGCCGCGTGCATACACAATCCCCACCGACCCAGGAGACCGCCAGACATCCCCGTTTGCCGCCCCGTGCCGCACAGCCACCGCCTACATTCAAAGACGCCGCCTCTGCCGCGCAGAGCACCGCCCGTTCCAGACCAAACCACACCGCCCCATGCCTCGAGATCATGACGTTGTGCATCGCCAGGAGACACCGCACCATCCCCTACCCTTGCCCATGCCATTAGCCGCCTGTAACCTCGCCCCCGACGAGCTCACCGTGCGCCCCGACGGTCCCCTCGCTCGACTATAAATAGAGGCCACCCCCGCACGATTTCTTCACACCATCTCACTCCCCTCTCCTCACTGATCGTACACCGCTTCGAGCAAAGGCAAGCACCACCCCGGGAATTTCACCGAGCCCGCCTCCGGAGAAGAAGGGAGCCAGATTGAGCCGCCCAGAGAAGCCACCGGTACGGAGATTCGCCGACTTCGCTCGCCTGCCTCGCCGACCCTCACCAGTACCCCGGTGAGCCCCCAGCAACCCTCACTGGCCGTGCTAGGTTTCGTTCTCGCCGGCGTTGTCTCGCGTCAATGATGACTCCCAGCCGTTAGATTAGAACTAGATCGAACGATCCACATCGCCCCATACCGCTTCGCCCAGCCCCGTGTCAGTGACGAGTGGGGACACCCACTTAAGCAGCCGGCGGGAGCACTGCGCTTAGCAGGCCGGCCCAGTAACTTTTCCCGCGCAGCCCAGTTATTCAAATTAAACCTTTTTCTATTTCAATTCAAACACACTTCTGTACCCAACTTCAAAAATCAACCCAGATCGATTCAGTGCACCAAATTGAATGAAACCAATTTTGTTGGAAAGGTCTGTGAATGATGAATCCAAGCCCGTTGGATTCAAGTCATTTGGATCTATAGATCACCCATGGTAAAAATAACAAGGCAGAAGCTTTTCTCCATTCAAACATTTTTCAAATTTAAACCATAATAGTTTTTGAGTTGATTCCAACTCTCAAAAATCACAATTAACCATACCTTTCAGAATATATAAAAATATATAGGTTTACTTGCAGAAATAATGTTCAAGTAATAAAAGAATGCTACATAAGCATTTCTAGCCACTTTAATTAATTAAAATAAAAGGGTAAAACCTTATTAAATTGTGACACCACTTTAAATCACATTCCCATGGACTACAATATGTGGTGATGACATGTGTCAACATGATCCCATGTTGGGTTTGGAGAATATTAAATCTTAAGTAGTTTTTCAATGAGTAGAAATTACTTTTCTAAAAATAAAAGGATTTAAATCAAGCCCTAACCTTGTAATGTTAGGGATGATGCTAGATCATCCATAGGACCCTTGTGTGTGATGATTGAAAGTAGTTAAGTATTGTTTGGTGATTGTGTACCTCATATTTATTCATAGACGCTAGTACCGACCAAGGATACGAGGAGGAAGGAGGATACTACGAAGAAGAAGCCGAGGAGAACTTTAACCGCTGCTCTGCACAAGGAAAGCTAGTAACCTTGCATGCTAACACTTGCAATTTAGCAAGCTTATACTGATATTGATGCAAGCTGATACTATACCTATGCAAGCTAACCCTTGCAAGATACCCTACTTATGCAACAAACCCATACTTGTTCTATGACTACTATATGCCTTAAGCATATGTGATCATACCCACTTGATAAACCAATCCTAGTTTTATGTGCAAGCTTCTTACTCTATTTCTTTATAAAAGATTACTCAGAGTTTACTTAAGTGACTGGTAGATATTGGAAAGATGATGAAGGTTGCATAAAGAGCATAAAATTTGGCCTAAGTTAGAAATCTTGACATCAGCCTGAGACATGAGGTTGTACTTAGTTGAAACTCCACTAGTTACCAACCCTCATTAGTACTACCCCCACCTGTAGATGCCAGTGCTAAGCATAAAACTTGATCAACTTTTAGATGGGAATACTTGGTGGAAAAATGGTTATGAAAACCTTGGAATGATGGATCATTCTATTGAAATGTTTTGGACATGTGTTTCCAAACACTTGAGAAGTTTGGTGATAAAAATGTTGAGGCATGAGCCTTAGCCCTTTATAAAACTGATGGTTGTCTGGATGCGATACCATTCCAATTTTATCGTACAACCACAATACCCGAATATTGGGTAGGGCTTATTTGGAAACTTATATTCCTTAGTATTAGTTCCCTCACGGCCAAGGTCCGAGTGAGGCTACCTTGTGAAGATTTTCCACTGCAAGACCCAAGATGACAGTTGGTCATGGTTGGGAGGCCAAACTCACAGGAGAGGTTCTTATACTAGGGCGTGTAATCGAAAGGTTAGGATTGATTATTCGCATACTGAGTATGGTGAATTCAGGATTTGTTCCTGACGGATGTATCGAATGTTGTGGTGAAAGTGTATAATCTCAGCAGAGTGTCAAACTATTCGAATAGCCGCGTCTGCGGTTATGGACAGTTGGAGTGGCCATAATGTTCCCCCGTCAGACTTTTCAAAATGACCTGTGAAATGAACTAAGACTTTGACTTGACCACAACATCTGTACAATCAGTAGATAAGCGTGCAACCATTCTCGGAATCAGACTGAAGATCTCGACAAGCGAGGTTCGGAAACAAAGGAGTGATGCAGACTCTGCATCGGATCTGGCGTAGATGATGTCGTCGCGTCAGAAAACACCGGAAGGCATAAAAAAGGAAAAAAGAATGGTACCACCGTAGACGGATTCATCAGGCAGATTGAACACCGGATGGTAGAACACCGTTACCAAAAGAGGAAGCAAAACCCTAAAGATACGACGGAAAACCCAACCACGAGAAATTCCTAGACTAGAAGAAAGGGACGAGAGCGTATTCAAAACACGTCGAGATAAGAGGCGAATAGCAGAGGGGTAAGGAGTAAAATCAGACCTAATCAGAACTATCCAACCGATTTTGCAAAAATAGTTTTGACACTCTACTTCGGCCGTTAGCTAGGTTATCCTACAGGCTGGACTTGTGGGGTATCGCAACTGCTAACCTGGCTCTGATACCACTCTGTAACACCCTCAGAATCGGCCCTATGCAAGTTTCAGCGTTTCCCGCCAAACCCGCATAGAAACGATTCGAAGGTGCCCACCAGGCACTTTCGTGCGGGTGGAAAACGAAGTAATAACATTACACAACAGTCCTCGATGGGACCCATAATGTATATATATACAACACGACTCCATGAGTCAAGAATACAAATATACGGTACAAAGATCCCAAATCACCTTGAAAACGATGGAGTCCGACTACGGACAAGATGCAAATGGGGCTAAGAGCCAAGAATAACCAATGGCGTCCATAACCTGCCTGTGCCAAGCCGGAAGGGTAACCCCGCTAACGGCCGATCTCAAAACCTGCTTAAACAAAAGGGTGCCGACAAAGGGCAAAGGAAAAAGAGGAGCGTCGATCGAGGCCGATGCAGCAAGAGGCTAGAATTCGGCGGTCCTCGCCTACAAAGGTATGGTGGACTGAAGCGGCAGCGGCAGCATGCACTAAACAACCTATAGAGACTCGATACAACGGGCGGCTATCAGAGAGGGGTAAGAAAGACCTATTCGGATCCAACCTGATGCTAACACCAAACAATCCCATCCTAGTATTCCCCCTCGAGACCAAACGAGGAAGTCAACTGAGGAACTCACACAGTTGGCAGTTTTATTTATTCAGTTATCGTTGCAGCAATTACTAGTCAGGTTCAGATAATCATCCTGATAAAGTAAGCAGTGGGCACTTTTAGTTAACCATTCCGTTATAGCGGCAACACTTACTAGTCAGATACAATTAGCATGAGATAACCCCAAAACCCAGCAGTTGTTGGTACTTTTATTTAGCCATTCCGTTGTAGTGAAGCTGATTACTAGTCAAATCGGATACAAATCAATTTATAACAGTAAACTTTAGTTATAGTTGTCTATGATCAAGCACTGTGCTCCAAGTCGTCCATAACCGCGGACACGGCTTCTCGAAAAGATTTAACCCTGCAGGGGTGCACCAAAGTATCCACAGGCACTTCGACCCTTTTTGCCAGATCAGTTAACATACACCCATCGGTATGTCGGCGGGGCCTAAGTCACGACGTTCCCAGACCCAAAGCAAGTACGTGGGGGCCACCCCACCAAGTCGACACCCGCAACGAAGTCGGCCGGTCTCCGAGACGGACTTAGGGTTTGGGTAGACGGCTGTGAACGACAGCAAATCCCCAAACGGGGACTGTCGACACCGCGAAACGTGACCCGATCCTAAACAGTACAGTGTGCTCCTCGCACAAACGTAATAAAGCAGTAAAGCATGGCATAGGTACAGGATCGTAAATAAAACCTCAAACTAGTTTGTGGCCCCCAGTACAATACTTTGAAATCAGGTAATAATCAATGGGGGGCCCATATCTCCCCACCTGTGGTTAGCGCGCTCGATCTCGGAACAGGTGTCAAGAACTCGGGTCCTACGGGACACAAGTGGGCGGTCGGAAACCAAAACTTACCTATCACCCACCGATGCCTCTGCTTAATTCAATTTTAGTTATTAAACAGGAATTAAAGTGAACGATAAGTAAAGACATGATCCTCTCCAACATCAACATGCGGCAATTCTCCAACATTTGTGGTACTTGACGACACGCAAAACACTTGAGCAAGCGACTACGACGCGCGGGTCCAACTATCTACCAAACAACAGGTAATAGGATGTGTCCAAGGCTATATATGGCTGCAAGGGATATCACGGGTACGAAAACTAGAGCATCGCAACACAGATAGCAAAGATCAACAGGGGGGAATAAATACTAGAAAAGTAAGATAGGAAGAAAGGGGGAGATGCTCGCCTGAAAACATTGTCGAAGGTCCAACCGAAGATCGGGGCGAAGCTCACATCAACTCAACGGCCTTATCCGCGAAGAAGCAAAACACTAGAAGAAACACCGGATGCAATATTCAATACACGGCAGAAGATCGGCATGATGCATGTATGATGTATGACATGGCAAAGATGCGGTGCAATTAGGTCATATTAAGTGGAACCGGGGTCCCGACAATTATTTAGATGGTTCCAGTTATTTATCTACCCCGCAATTTAAATGTTGTATTAACATGGCCAAAATATGGTACCGGTTCGCTACATCAATTTAAATGAGGCCAATATGAGACTAGATTTGCCCGCATATGGGCCCCATATTTAATTATGAGGTGAATCGGCATAAGGCCCCCAAGCCACACAAATATGTATGCGAGTATGACAATTTAATATGCAACAAGTTGTTATTATATTATAAAATAGGGTTTCGGGAAGGGTTCACACATTAGGGTTCGACGCTCTTGGGGTTCCGGGGTTCGGGGTTCGACAGGGTCCGGGGTCCGGTCTCGGGGTTCAGGGTTCGACGGAGGCGTTCTCGGACTCCGGGAAGCAGGGCTTGGTTCGGCGCCGAGGGCGCATCGGGTTCTCCTGGTCGCTGCCGTTCTTGTCGTCGTGCCGATCTTGTCGGGTCCCACAGGGTCGACCTTGCCGTTGCGAGGGTCTTGACGGGCCCGCGCAATCGAGTCGGTGTTAGCGTTCGGGAGCGGTCTCGTGGCAATCTTGGCGTCCGAGGGAAGAACTCGGTGTCTCCGTGTCGTGGTTCTTGTCGGGGTCCTCGGCTTCGGGCGTCGGGTGTCAGTAGAACTTGGCGATTCCATGAGGGAGGCCTTGGTGCTTCAGTCTTGTGTCGATCCCCGGGTTCCGCGAAGTGGCCTGCGAATATGGCGACGCATGTCGAAGATCTTGTCGGTGGCCTTGTCAACGGAAGATCTTGTCGCCTCGGACCTTTGTCGAATCATCTGGAAGATCTCGGCATGGGGCGATTCTTGTCGGTCATCGGGTGGCATACAACAATCTCACTCGGGCATCCCTACCTTTGTCTCGCCATGTTTCCTCGACACGTGACCACACATGCAAACAACGAACTTGGCGGATGGTCACAACCATAGACGGCTCGGGGCGTCCTGCAGGACAAGGGAGGGTCTATCTGGCAAGCTATGACGAGGCGAAGATGGCAGCCAGGGAGGGCCCGCAGCGGCCTGCGGAGGAGGTTGGCGGCGGCGTCCTGGGCCACGTCGTGGGGCAGCAGACGGCGGCACAGAGAAAGCGGCGGCGGGCTCATGCGGGAAGGCGGCGGTGGCGAGAGGTTGCGGCGCCCGGCGAGCGGTTGACGGCCTCAGACGGAAGGAGCGGAGGGTCGGCGCGCCAGAAGGCCTCCGGCGGGGAAGTGGCGGAGGAGCCGGGCGCGCGAGCTTCTGGCGGGCGAGGTGAAGCGTCTTGCAGGGATGGGTGAGGAGGGCGCCAGTGAGGGAGAAGAGGCGGGCGCTTCGCCAGGGAGGAGATCTTGGCGACGCCTTGTGGAAGGAGGCTCGGGCCGGAGGGAGGGCGCTGTGGGGAGCCTTGTGACAATGGAGGCGTGGGCTGGGCCTGGTGATGTGAGCGAACTGAGGCGGGAGAGAGGAGGCGGGGAGGTTGGGGAGAGGCCGGCCGGCTCGGGAGAGAGAGAGAGAAACGCGGGGAGGGAGAGGGTAGCGGGGTGGGGGGCCGCGCGTGGTGGGTCCACGCGGGTCCGGGGGGACAGGGGGGCCTGCAGGCGCGTGGTGTGCGTGTGTGTAGCGTGTGGTGTGGTGTGGTGGAGGCAGGGTGAGTGGAGGGAGTGGATGGCTGAGGTGGCAACTTAGGATTGGGTAGAGGGGGGGAGAGGGTGAGGTGTCAGGTGGGGATTGGGTGGGGTGATGTAGAGGGAGGGTGTGGGTAGATAGGTTGGTAGCTGTAGGATTTAGAGGGGCTGGTTTGGGGTGGACCGATTTGAAAATGGGGGTGGTCGTTCGGGTCGATCGACCCGTTCGAATGCCCCACTCAAAAATAAATAAATATTTTATTTGATTCTAAATGCACCATTTGCAAACCGATAGCAGGCAAACAAAAAATATTCCGGAGACCCGGGGTTTGCATTTTGAAAATAAGACGGGGCGTTTTAGAAAACAAAACGGGCTTTGCGAAAATAGTTTTAGACAAACAACACATGATGGTGACGATGCAATGCACAAATTCAACGCGATTTTCTAGTAGTGGTTTTGCGGGATGCCACAATTCGACACCACTAACAAGGGATCTCGCCCTCGAGATCCGCCTCATGGTACCGGAAGGAAGGTCGGCGATCTGCGTCTTCTCGCTTCGTGTAGATCTTCGCGACACCCCTAACAAGAGGTCGTTGCCCGTGATCGTCGAGAGAACACTCCGGGGAACAAAAGGTCGAAGGTAGAGGTATCGACAAATAAGCCACCCCTATCTTCGATAGAAAGAGGGAACAGATGCATTCTCATCCACTTCAATGTACACAAGCGAATAGAGTGAGTAGTCGGCATGGGGGCCAATCCATCACGCACCCAAACTATTACTCTGTACAATCAGTAGATAAGCGTGCAACCATTCTCGGAATCAGACTGAAGATCTCGACAAGCGAGGTTCGGAAACAAAGGAGTGATGCAGACTCTGCATCGGATCTGGCGTAGATGATGTCGTCGCGTCAGAAAACACCGGAAGGCATAAACAAGGAACAAAGAATGGTACCACCGTAGACGGATTCATCAGGCAGATTGAACACCGGATGGTAGAACACCGTTACCAAAAGAGGAAGCGAAACCCTAAAGATACGACGGAAAACCCAACCACGAGAAATTCCTAGACTCGAAGAAAGGGACGAGAGCGTATTCAAAACACGTCGAGATAAGAGGCGAATAGCAGAGGGGTAAGGAGTAAAATCAGACCTAATCAGAACTATCCAACCGATTTTGCAAAAATAGTTTTGACACTCTACTTCGGCCGTTAGCTAGGTTATCCTACAGGCTGGACTTGTGGGGTATCATCGCTAACTGGCTCTGATACCACTCAGTAACACCCTCAGAATCGGCCCTATGCAAGTTTCAGCGTTTCCCGCCAAACCCGCATAGAAACGATTCGAAGGTGCCCACCAGGCACTTTCGTGCGGGTGGAAAACGAAGTAATAACATTACACAACAGTCATCGATGGGACTGTAACTACCTCGGTGAACTACGCTCCTAGATACAAGCCTGAATGAGTGGTAGTGGTTGAAATAGTACGGTGGGGCCCCAAAAGCCACTCACTGGTAGTCCTTTCAGACGTCCCAACCACTACCCTCTCAACGGGACTGTCTGCAGGCGGCGTGGTCGGCGGCGAAGGATCAACTACGTACACAAGTGGGTATGTACGCAAGCCACCATACAAGAGTACATCAGAGCCATACCATCTAGAAAGAAAGGAAATATACCAACGCCATACGGCAAGATTCAAATGACCTAGATAGATCTATATTTTAGGATACTTCCTCATACAACACACATCAGAGTATCATGCGGAAGCGGCAAACAAGATCCGAGTACGGATAAGAAGAAAATCGGCATAAGATGCCATAGAAATAAGCACATACCAACTACGGTCTCACGGATCCCGTTCCGGAATCTCTACACCGAGCGATCGTTGCCCACATCTTCGGCTTCTTCCACCGATATCCGTCACGAGAAGGTACATTCATCCGAATCAAGAATTTATCGTGTGAGACCCTAAGGGTACTCAGCAAGTCTTAATGCCTCTAAAGGGACACAACACAGGGTGACGCAATTGCGTGAAAGATAAACCCTAGCAGTTCTACAGATAACGCTAACCATCCGCCTAACCAATGATGAGCGGATGTCCGTGAATTAAGAACAACAGTTATAATGGTAATCTCATCCGATCCATCCTCCTCCACCTTACCAACAAGGAAGCGGACGAACAACCCCATCCGTTGGCAATTTTATTAACCATTCCATGAGTGTTGCTCTATTTACTAGTCATGTTACTTAGTCGATTAAAGCGGTACTTTAGTTATGCTTGTCTATGATCAAGAAACTGCTCCAAGTCGTCCATATCCGGACACGGCTTTGAAAAGTTTTACCGGCGGTGCACCAATAGCAACACACGCTCGATCAACCTCGGAAAAACCAAACAAAACCCAACGAGGCTTTCACGTGAACAATCACAAAATTCAAAAATATTTCGGGGCCACCTTAAGTAGATCCATATGAAGCGGTGACTCGAGATGGGCTCAAGGTTTGGGTAGACGGTGTGAGCACTGGGAACCCGAAAGTGTGGCTGGGCTTGTCGACACCGGAATCGTGTCGATCCTAAGCAAGGTGTGCTCGCACAAATTAAATCTGAAAGTAGCATGGCATAAGTACAGGATAGTAAATAAAACCTCAAACTAGTTTGTGGCCCCAAGAAATAAGACGGAATCAAGCTCGGCCGGGGGTCCCATATACCTCCCGGATGTGGATAGCGCGATAAATCAAGGAACAGGAATCCAGTACTCGGGGTCTTACGGGACACAAGTGAGCAGGAAAAACCAAATAGCAGATGTTGCTCACCGGTGCCACTTTCTTTAGTTATCCCATACTACTCAGGTTAAGTTGTTTAGGTACCTCATTATACAACAGACTCTCACATACCCTACACATGCTGTTCTACGACTCGCATGGCTCAAACAACTCCTATAGTAATGGCTCATGGGGTGGAGGAACAAGCTTGGTGGGGTTTAAAAGTAAAGGCTATGCATACTTGGGATTCAATTTAATGCAATCGCGACTCAATGATGCAAGAATAAGATAGAGGCAATAGGTACTGTATGTATGCAAGCATGTGGAAGTGCTTGCCTGTTAACTCAGTTGTAGCAAGGTACGGATCTGGGTAGTGCTCCTGGTTCTCTTGATATAACCCCTGCTCAGTGTCTATCCGAGAAAAACCAAACAAACAAGGCCAACATGAATATACAGCACAAGCATATGAATAAGATGTGTCAAGCAAACAATAATGCCATGATGAATGATGCACAAGTTGCATGGCAATAAGTAGCATGGCATGGGTGAGGTGTGGAGGACAAGAAATAACATTTTAATGGGGATTTGGATCACATTTGTTGCCATAATAGTTGCTGTTCACTATATTTTTATATGATGCATGCTGCAATTGAAGTCAAGGATAGCATAAACAGAAAGGTCTCGTCGAGCTGATCATTTTAGACATATCATTTGCTAAATTTGGAATTATAAAACAAAAGTTATTAAATTATTAATTTCCAGTGGCATTTGTGGTAATTTATATAAACTTGGAATTTTAAATGTGCAAAAGGCAAATTGGATGTCATATTTGGAATCCTCTCATTTTCTGATATCCAAACATATATTATTTGTGTCATTTGGTTTTATACATGAAAAGTTATTTAAAACTGGTTTGAATTTGAATTTAAATTATTTAAACTAGATTTTTAAAAAGCAGACGTAATTTCTTTGTACACCCAGTGCAGTGAGCCTCAGTCCACAGATGGGCGAACGAGGCCACAGCGTCTTGACGGTCGCTGCCCGTGGCCTTATCGACATCATGGTGACAATTGGGAGGGGCTCGGCCTGCGTCGGCTACCGGACAAGAGGGATGGTTGAGCAACAGTTTCTGGGAGCCTTTTTGCAAAACATGCACGACGACGGGTGGGGCTAAGGGACCGCGGGTTTGAGGCGGAAAAAGGAAGGCGCATTGCAAAACATGCTGTGACGCCATTCTTTGAACGTGCCATGGATCTGGCCGGGTCTTTGGCCGGCGATGGCGGCGAACCTAAGCGTTGGGCGTCGACGCCAAAACGAAGATGGAGACGGAAGTTTGGTCTACAACTTTGGTGCAGGTGCTAACGCGAGGCGGCTTCGGTAGCGTGGTTTTTCTCGACGAGCAGAGGGCGCATGCCACCGTTCTTGCTAAGCGCACGACAAAGCGGTGATCATGGCCCGGCAGCGTGCGCAGGGTGCTCGGCGATGGCGGCGCTTCACTGCACTAGGGGTGGGGATCATGTCGGGGAGGCGGAGGGCTTACGAGGCTCATGGTGGCTTGGTTCGAGCGAGAGGCGGTGATCGTCGAGGAGGCTGGCGGGTGGGGCGTCTGGTGCTCGCGGGCCTTCTTGGCGGGGCCCCCTCCGGCGAGGCGGGGTCTGGCGCTTGAGGCGAAGGAGGAAGCAGACCAGGCCTCGGGATCATTAGTCCTCTCGAGGCCACCGGATCAAGAAGAAAGAGAGGCGAGGCTAGGGTTTAGGTGGCCATGGGGAGCTCTGGCTCATGGGAGAAAGGGAAAGGAGGGAGGTTCACAGGGGTGGACGGGGAGTATCTAGCGAGGCAGAGACGGAGGGGTGTGGATAAGAACAGGAGGGGGCAGGAGGTGGCGTGGGGGAGGGGTAGATGGTAGGGTGGCGTCGGTGTCACCTCTACCCTTCACGTGAGCCAGGCAGGCAGCTGGTGGCGTGGGGGAGCTGGGCCAGGCGAAAGATGAAGAGGGGGCACGGGGGCTGCAGGTCGGCCAGGGTGAGCTTGAGGCAAGGAGAGGAAAAAGAGGAAAAGCTAGAGAGGGAGAGAGGGACGGCTCGATCTAGGGTAGGTTTGGGGTGGGGTAGCTCGGGTGGTTGAGAGAAGAGGTGAGGTGAGAGGGGAAAACAAAATGGTGTAGCTAGGTTAGGTGAGGGATTATGTTTAGGTTTTAGCTAGGTGAGAGAGAGAGAGATGGAGTAGGGCATGGGTGTCCAAGTGGGTATGCAAGATAGGTCTAGGGGTGGATAGGGAAAGTGTGCTTTGGGTTGAGATAGCAAGGGTGTAGCTTAGGTTTTGATTAGGGTGGTGAAGGCATGGGTTGGATTTAGGGTTTAGCTAAGAGGGGTAAGAGAGAGATGGTACTTAACTTGGTCATGCAAGCTTCTTATACAACCCACAAAACCAAGAAAAAGGAGAAAGAGGGGAAGGTAGGGAGAGATGTTCATGTGGTGATGGGGTTATTCTTTGGTCCATGCATGTTCCAAATAATGACCAAGCATGATCCAAGAAAAGAGATAGAGAGAGGAAGGTGGTTTAAGGTTTGTGAATGCCACATTAGCACATGTGTGTGCATGGAGCATGGGGATAGGGTTAAGCTAAAGGGAAAAGAGAGGTGGAAGATATGGTGAGGAAACTACAAGGCAAAACATGATTTGAACAAAGGAAGATGATCCACTTAGAATTCAAGCAAAACCAAACTAGAAAGGTGGCACTTGCATGGCCCATGCAAGATAATTAATCCCAATTTATCCTTGTGAAAACAATAAGATTAATATGGCATTATTCATATGCATTCCCAAAAGGTGGGCAAAGGCCAAGCAAAAGATGATGGGTGTAATCCAAACAACCAATCATGAGCTAGAGATAAATGAACAAAATGCCAAGCTCAGATTAGTTGGATGGTGGAATTATAAGGTGGTGAAAGAAAAGGTGATGGAGTCAATAAGAGATGCCCTCAACTCAACTTGGGCATTTAACAATTTATTAAGAACCAAATACAATATCAAGAAGCAAATACAATTAATGGTGCACATGAGATAAGAACCAAACAAGAATAGGTTTTATATGATGCTCAAATGCAAGGTGGCATGATGACATGAGCATGACATGATGATGATGCAACAATTATATTGGAAGTGGCCCTTTTTGTTATTATAACGGTAGCATTACGGGGTTAGACAAGCTGGGATGCTACAACTCTCCCCACTAACAGGAATCTCTCCCGAGATTCTAGGAAGAAGAAGAAGATACAAAGAGAGAAGGATGGTTGGCACGGAGTTCATCTTCACGCTCCCATGTTGCTTCATCAACAGAATGGTGTGACCACTGCACCTTGCAAAACTTGATGGACTTGTTGCGCGTCCTTCGTTCTGCGGTCTCAAGGATTTTGGTGGGGTGTTCTTGATAAGACAGATCTTCTTGGAGGTCTATTAGCTCATGATCCACGGTCTTGCCGGGGTCTTTGAAGCACTTCTTGAGCTGAGAGATGTGGAAAACATCATGGACTTTGAGTTTTTCCGGAAGCTCCAGTGCATAAGCAACTTCTCCTCTTCTACCACGTATCTTGAAAGGACCGATGTATCTAGGAGCCAACTTTCCTTTAATCCGAAGGCGGTGTGTTCCTCTCATGGGAGTGACACGAAGGTAGGAGAGATCACCAGGGGCATATACCATATCCGTGTTTCTGTCATAGTTGCTCTTCCGACGACTACGAGCAATCTTGAGTTCTCGAATGATATGCACCTTCTCCTCCGCTTGGGTTACAATGTCGGGCCAAACCAGATTCTTTCTCCTGCACTGACCAACCAATGGAGTTACGCACTTGCGACCATAGAGAGCCTCAAATGGTGTCATCTTCAAACTCTTACGGCTGTTGTTGTAGGAGAATTGACATATGGAAGGCATTCCTCCCACTTCATGCCAAAAGAGATGACGCAAGCTCTAAGCATGTCCTCGATCGATTGATTCTTTCCACTTGTCCTTGAGACCGAGGGTGGTAGCAGTCTGAAGTTCAACTTTGTTCCCAAAGCTTTTGGAAACTCTCCCGAACTTTGAGGTGAAGATGCTCCCACAGTGCAGGCTGATTTCGGTGGAACCCCATACAAAGAGACAATCTGTTGATATAGAGCTCGATATTCGAATTCGAAATTGTTTCTTTGAGGGAAGAAATGAGCCACTTTAGAAAGCACATCGATGACAACAAAAATTGCATTGTTGCCCTTGCGACCTTGGAAAGCCGTGATGAAGTCCATCTCAACTTTCTCCCATTTCCATTCGGAGGTTTCAATGGCTGTAGAAGACCAAATGGTTTCGATGGACAGCCTTGACTCTGCGACAGACATCACATTACGAGACATACTTGGAACAATACCGTTTCAACCAGGGCCACGGTATTGTGTTTTCAGGTCCATGTACATCTTTGTGCTGCCAGGATGGATAGAAAGAACCGAATCATGTGCCTCCTTGAGAACTTGGTCTCTCAGACCCGGGTAGTTTGGAACAAACATCCGGTGTTCAAATAAGAGCGTGCCTTGATCATCAACATGGAAGGACTCGTACTTCGGAAGGTCAATCTTAGCGATGAGCTTTTTGGTGTGCGGATCACCCAGCTGACGAGAGCGAATCTGTTCTTCCAAGAGAGGAGTAGCCAGAAGATTCAGGAGATGCCCTTGTTCCACAATTTCCAGGTTCAGCTGACGGAATTCTTCGCACAAGAGGTTGTTGTTCTTCCACCATGAGGTTGTTGACATAAGCTTTACGGCTAAGCGCATACGCCATGACATTTGCTTTGCACAGGTGTAGTTGATGGTCACATCAAAGTCATTGATTGCTTCAATCCATCTCCTTTGCAGAAGGTTGAGATCCGGTTGAGTGAAGATATACTTCAAACTCTTGTGGTCAGAGAAGATCTCACAACGGTTACCAAGCAAGTAGTGCCTCCATAGCTTCAATGCAAAGACAATCGCCGCTAGCTCGAGGTCATGTGTGGGATAGTTGATCTCATGCGTCTTCAATGACGAGAAGCATAAGCAACCACTGTCTCTCTTGCATAAGGATGCACCCAATCCTTGCAAAGAGGCGTCCATGAAGATTAGGAAAGGCTTAGATGTATCTGGAGGAACCAAGACTGGTTTGGAAGTGAGCTTCTCTTTGAGTGTCTCAAAACTTTCTTGGCAAGCAGGAGTCCACAGGTACTTCTTGCCTTTCTTGAGGAGATCGGTAAGAGGCTTTGCTATCTTCGAGAAGTTCTGAACAAAACAACGACAATAGCTAGCCAAGCCGAGAAAACTCCGCACTTCCTTGACATTAGCAGGAGGAAGCCATTCAACTATTGTCTTCACGGTTTCCGGGTTGACTGCAATGCCCTTGGCAGAGATAACATGACCCAAGTATGTTACTTCAGGCAGCCAAAACTCACACTTAGAGAACTTTGCATACAAGCGGCTCTCGCGAAGCTTGTTCAGGACACACCGCAGGTGCTCTTCATGCTCCTCCTTAGACTTTGAATAAACCAGAATGTCATCCAGATATACCACGACAAACTTATCAAGGTATTCCATGAAAACTGAGTTCATCAGCCTCGAGAAGGTAGCAGGTGCGTTGGTGAGACCGAAAGACATGACCGTGTACTCATACAGGCCATAGCGGGTGGTAAAAGCTGTTTTGGGCACGTCTTCCTTGCGAATTTTGATTTGGTGATAACCACTTCTCAAGTCCAGCTTAGAGAACACCACAGCTCACGCCGGTGATCAAAAGATCATTTATCAGGAAGAGGATATTTGTTCTTGATGGTTTTAGCGTTGAGAGCCGGTAGTCAACATAGCCTATCGGTTACATCACGCTTCTTCACAAAGATTATTGGGCTACCCCAAGAAGAAGTGCTATGTTGAATGAAACCCAACTTCTCTTGTTCATCAAGTTGTCGTTTGAGTTCAGCCAACTCAGAAGGTCCCATTTTGTATGGCCTCTTGGAGATAGGAGCCGTTCGAGTTCAAGCTCAATCACGAATTCAACCTCGCGATCCGAGGCATACCAGCAACTCTTCGGGAAAGACATCCGGAACTCACGGACCTTTGGTACCTTGAATAGCTTCCATAGCATCATCATTTAGAGTTGCCAAGGAATAGAGGGATGACAGGAGTCGAGACTTGGAGAAAAGACTACATGGCCTTGAGGAATCTTGAGAGACCGAGCGTTCAAGACAATCAATCACAGTGCATTCTTGTCAACCAATCCATGCCCAATATGACATCAATGTCAGAGTTGCCCAGAACAATCAAAGAAGCCAAGAATGAAGAACCACCAATCTCAACTTGATTCCCATGACTGATTAGCTCAGCCCTCATGTTTGCTCCAGGAGAAAGAACCATCAACCGCTTTTGGAGAGGGACCATGACTAACTCATTCTCATTTGCAAACTTGTGAGACACAAATGAATGCGATGCACCAGAATCAAAGAGAACTCGTGCAGGGACTGAGTTAACTGAAAGCATACCCATTACAACTCCAGGTGCGAGCTCAGCTTGAGAGGCGTTGACGCAGTTGGCGCGAACAACCGCAGACCCGGGCTTAGTGTTGATGTTGAGAGCCCGAGGCGGTGGTGCGAACGAAGGAGAGCTTGTTGCAGATCTTGGCGGGGGTTGAGGAGAGCTTTGTTCTTCATTGGGCAGTTCAGTGGGATGTCCATGATCTCCACATGTGAAACAAGCACCGTGAGGACGTGGGCGAGTAGCGGGGACTCACTTGAGCGCTCGAGGGGTTGTTGTAGCCCACAGGAGTCGTGATGGTGAAGTTTGGTGGCCTTGACGTGAAACTCGCGGTCTTGGTGGAGGGAGGCGGTGGGGTGTTAGAAACCCGGACACGCCGCTTAGAAGGAGCTGCCATAAGCTGCGAGCTTGATGCATCCTGTTATGTTTCTTGGACTCCTCGAACATTTGCCTTGCCTCCTCTTGCAGTCTTGTGTCTGTAGTTCAGGAAGGTTGCCGGGTCTTGCATGCGTGATTGCATACTTGATCGACGCATTGAGCCCTTGCTGAACCTTTTCGCTTCTTCTTGTCATCGGATACCTCATCACCACCATAACGCCAGATTCATGAAGTTCACGATATATGTGTTGGCGTTATCATTTCCACGCTTGAGTTGAGGAAGGCCTCCTTCATCCTTTCCATCACAATCTCCGAGAAACTGTTCTTTGAAAGCTACAGTGAACCTCTCCCAAGTAGGCTGGAACCAGTGCGCTTGCCTTCAAGTAGTTCTCCCACCAAAGAGCATCTCCCTTGAGAAGGTGGGTAGCACTTGACCCACTCTGATACGGAACATCGCAGTCTCGAGCAACTTGGAGATCTCGGCAGCCAATCATCGCGTCAAGAGGTCGGTCGGACACATCAAGCGGCGAGGTTGAACTTGAGGAAGCTCTTGATGTCACCACGCTTGGGAGGTGGAGGAAGTGGAGCAAACTCATTCCTTCCGACTCTCCTCAAAGCGGCTTTGGTTCTCTTGCATTGCCAAAGCATTAGCTATGCAGCTGATGAGCCAGATTCGGGAGGATGTCCTCTTCATCCGGCGTGGGGAGACATCCATCATTGATATAAAACTCAAGTCGATTACTATAATGGAGAATGATAATAATCCAAAATAGTACCAAGATGGAATTAACCAAGATTAAAGGATACAATTCTTGAGATGATATTAAAATATCAACAAAGTTCATAGCACCTAAAATATATTAAGCATATCGCACGATTTGAAAGGAGTGTGGTACTAAATATATCAAAGAAAAATTTTCCACAAATTTAAGCATTAAAATACCAATAGATGCATAAAATTACTTAACGAATCAAGATTAGTGACTCTACCGATTCAATATACAAAAGCGAATGATAAAAGTAGTGGTATGGTCGCGACTCCATCCCGCACTCAAATCATTACTCCGCATGAACAAGTGGAACACATATCCTAACCCTTCTTCTCACGTGAAACCTAAGATTGGTAGCTACGAGCGAACACCCCAAACAAGATAGCGTCGGATACAACGAGGAAGATAGATTGCGTCGGTTTGCAAAAGCACATCGGTATGGAATGTACCAGTTGATAACCAAAGCGGATAAGATAACAACTTGGATGCAACAGATAGACAAGGATTACACACACACACACTGACCTATGGTACTACGAAACCGAACACGTGAATCCTAGTTTGAACTTTGAGAAGAGGATTGAAAACGTTGCACTTCCTTACCAGAAAAGGGTGGTTGGGAGGGTAAGAAGAAAAGTGGAAGAAGTCCTACTCTCGCGTTTTGTTTTTCCCTAATATACATAACTACCAAAATATTTGCTAGACTGACAACGACCGTTTGGCTGAAACCCTGAAGGTCGGGATGGCTCTGATACCAATTGTCTCCGGGTGAACTACTCTCCTAGATACAAGCGGATGAGTGGTAGTGGTTGAGTTAGGGGGGGGGCCCCAAAGCCACTCACCCACCTTTGGTAGTCCTTCAGACGTCCCAACCACTACCCTCTCAGCGGGACAGGCGTGGCGGCGGGGGCGCGAATCGAAGGAGGATCGACTAGTTACTGAGTGGGTATGTAAGCCACCACACAAGAGTACAGTACATCATACCATCTAGAAAGAAAGAAATATACCAACGCATATACGGCAAGATTCAAATGACCTAGATAGATCTATATTTTAGGATTACTACTCATACACACACACACATGTATCATGCAGGCCAAGATCAAGACAGAGGACGGATAAAAAAAACAAGGCATAAGATGCCATAGAAAAATAGCACATCAACCTCTGGTCTCACGATCCCCGTTCCGGAATCTCTACCGAACGATCGTTGCCCACATCTTGACTTCTTCCACCCGATCCGTCACGAGAAGGTACTGTTCATCTGAATCAAGAATTTATCGTGTGAGACCCTAAAATTTTCGGCAAGTCTTAATGCCTCTAAAGGGGACACAACACAGGGTGGCGCAATTGCAGCGAAAGATAAACCCTAGCAGTTCTCTGAGATAAGCGCTAACCATCCGCCTAACCAATGATAGGCGGATGTCCGTGAATTAAGAACAACGATTATAATGGTAATCTCATCCGATCCATCCTCCTCCACCTTACCAACAAGGAAGCGGACGAACAACCCCATCCGTTGGCAATTTTATTAACCATTCCATGAGTGTTGCTCTATTTACTAGTCATGTTACTTAGTCGATTAAAGCGGTACTTTAGTTATGCTTGTCTATGATCAAGCTGTGCTCCAAGTCGTCCATATCCGGACACGGCTTTGAGAAAGTTTTACCGGCGGTGCACCAATAGCAACACGCTCGATCAACCTCGGAAAAACCAAAACAAAACCCAACGAGGCTTTCACGTTGAACAATCACAAAATTCAGAAATATTTCAGGGGCCACCCTTAAGTAGATCATAGCGAAGCTAGGTGACTCGAGACGGGCTCAAGGTTTGGGTAGGCAGTTTGTGAGCATTGGGAACCGAAAGTGTGGCTGGGCTTGTCGACACCGGAATCGTGTCCCGATCCTAAGCTTGATGCAGTGTGCTCCTCGCACAAATTAAATCTGAAAGTAGCATGGCATAAGTGCAGGATAGTAAATAAAACCTCAAACTAGTTTGTGGCCCCAAGAAATAAAGCGGAATCAAGCTCGGCCGGGGGTCCCATATACCTCCGGATGTGGATAGCGCGATAAATCAAACAGGAATCCATTACTCGGGGTCTTACGGGACACAAGTGAGCAGGAAAAACCAAATAGCAGATGTTGCTCACGGTGCCACTTTCTTTAGTTATCCCATACTACTCGGGTTAAGTTGTTTAGGTACCTCATTATACAGAGACTCTCACATACCCTACACATGTTGTTCTCGACTCGCATGGCTCAAACAACTCCTATAGTAATGGCTCATGGGGTGGAGGAACAAGCTTGGTGGGGTTAAAAGTAAAGGCTATGCGTACTTGGGATTCAATTTAACGCAATCGCGACTCAATGATGCAAGAATAAGATAGAGGCAATAGGTCTTGTGTATGCAAGCATGTGGAAGTGCTTGCAGTTAACTCAGTTGTAGCAAGGGGCGGATGGGTAGTGCTCTGGTTCTCTTGATATAACCCACCTCGATGTCTATCAAGGAAAAACCAAACAAACAAGGCCAACATGAATATAGAGCACAAGCATATGAATAAGATGCGTCAAGCAAACAATCATGCCATGATGAATGATGCACAAGTTGCATGGCAATAAGTAGCATGGCATGGGTGAGGTGTGGAGGACAAGAAATAACATTTTAATGGGGATTTGGATCACATTTGTTGCCATAATAGTTGCTGTTCACTATATTTTTATATGATGCATGCTGCAATTGAAGTCAAGGATAGCATAAACAGAAAGGTCTCGTCGAGCTGATCATTTTAGACATATCATTTGCTAAATTTGGAATTATAAAACAAAAGTTATTAAATTATTAATTTCCAGTGGCATTTGTGGTAATTTATATAAACTTGGAATTTTAAATGTGCAAAAGGCAAATTGGATGTCATATTTGGAATCCTCTCATTTTTCTGATATCCAAACATATATTATTTGTGTCATTTGGTTTTATACATCAAAAGTTATTTAAAAACTGGTTTGAATTTGAATTTAAATTATTTAAACTAGATTTTTAAGCAGAACAAGCAATTTCTTTGTACACCCAATGAGCCTCAGTCCTCGACAGATGGGCGAACCTGAGCCCTGCGTGTTGACCGATCGCACTGCCACCGTGGCCTTATCCAAAGACATGGTGGGCGGGGGCTCGTGGGTCCACACGTCAGCGCCTGGACAAGAGGGACCGCGGGTTGAGCAACCAGTTTCCTGGGAGCCTTTTTGCAAAACGTGCCTTGCTGACGGGTGGGGCTAAGGATCGCGGGTTTGAGGCGGGAAAAAGGGAAGGCGCATTTGCAAACATGCATGCACGTGTGTCCATTCTTGAACGGATGCCTTGGCGGCGGCGCCGGGTCTTTGGCCGACGATGGCGACGAACCTAGCGCGTTTCAGACGTCGACGCCAAAACGAAAGATGGAGACGGAAGTTTGGTCTACAACTTTGGTACAGGGTGCTAACGCGGAGGCGGCTGCGGTAGCGTGGTTTCTTCGACAACGAGAGGAGGCGCATGCCACCGTTGTTGCTAAGCGCACGCCAAGCGGTGACAGCCTTGGCTGGCGATACGCAGGTGCTCGGCGATGGCGGGCGCCACGGTGCACTAGGGGTCGGGGATCATGTCGGGGCAGAGGGCTTACGAGGGCTCATGGTGGCTTGGTTGAGGCAGAGGCGGTGATCGTCGAGGAGGTGGCGGGTGGGGCGTCTGGTGCTCGCGAACGCTGCGGGGCCCCTCGGCGAGGTCCAGTGGTCTGGCGCTTGAGCGAAGGAGAAGCAGACAGGCCTCGGGATCCGCTAGTCCTCTCTCGAGGCCACCAGATCGAAGAAGCGAGGGCAAGGCTAGGGTTTAGGTGGCCATGGGGAGCCTGCTCATTTGGGAGAAAGGGAAAGGAGGGAGGAAGGTTCCTGGGGGTGGACGGGGAGTATCTGGCGAGGCAGAGACGGAGGGGTGTGGATAAGAACAGGAGGGGGCAGGAGGTGGCGTGGGGGAGGGGTAGATGGTAGGGTGGCGTCGGTGTCACCTCTACCCTTCACGTGAGCCAGGCAGGCAGCTGGTGGCGTGGGGGAGCTGGGCCAGGCGAAAGCTGAAGAGGGGGCACGGGGGCTGCAGGTGGGCCAGGGTGAGCTTGAGGCAAGGAGAGGAAAAAGAGGAAAAGCTAGAGAGGGAGAGAGGGACGGCTCGATCTAGGGTAGGTTTGGGGTGGGGTAGCTCGGGTGGTTGAGAGAAGAGGTGAGGTGAGAGGGGAAAACAAAATGGTGTAGCTAGGTTAGGTGAGGGATTATGTTTAGGTTTTAGCTAGGTGAGAGAGAGAGAGAGATGGAGTAGGGCATGGGTGTCCAAGTGGGTATGCAAGATAGGTCTAGGGGTGGATAGGGAAAGGGTGCTTTGGGTTGAGATAGCAAGGGTGTAGCTTAGGTTTTGATTAGGGTGGTGAAGGCATGGGGTGGATTTAGGGTTTAGCTAAGAGGGGTAAGAGAGAGATGGTACTTAACTTGGTCATGCAAGCTTCTTATACAACCCACAAAACCAAGAAAAAGGAGAAAGAGGGGAAGGTAGGGAGAGATGTTCATGTGGTGATGGGGTTATTCTTTGGTCCATGCATGTTCCAAATAATGACCAAGCATGATCCAAGAAAAGAGATAGAGAGAGGAAGGTGGTTTAAGGTTTGTGAATGCCACATTAGCACATGTGTGTGCATGGAGCATGGGGATAGGGTTAAGCTAAAGGGAAAAGAGAGGTGGAAGATATGGTGAGGAAACTACAAGGCAAAACATGATTTGAACAAAGGGAAGATGATCCACTTAGAATTCAAGCAAAAACCAAACTAGAAAAGGTGGCACTTGCATGGCCCATGCAAGATAATTAATGCCCAATTTATCCTTGTGAAAACAATAAGATTAATATGGCATTATTCATATGCATTCCCAAAGGTGGGCAAAGGCCAAGCAAAAGATGATGGGTGTAATCCAAACAACCAATCATGAGCTAGAGATAAATCAACAAAATGCCAAGCTCAGATTAGTTGGATGGTGGAATTATAAGGTGGTGAAAGAAAAGGTGGTGGAGTCAATAAGAGAGATGCCCTCAACTCAACTTGGGCATTTAACAATTTATTAAGAACCAAATACAATATCAAGAAGCAAATACAATTAATGGTGCACATGAGATAAGAACCAAACAAGAATAGGTTTTATATGATGCTCAAATGCAAGGTGGCATGATGACATGAGCATGACATGATGATGATGCAACAATTATATTGGAAGTGGCCCTTTTTATTATTATAACCAGTAGCATTACAGGGGTTAGACAACTGGGATGCTACAGGGACCCACAGAACAGATATATATACAACACGACTCCATGAGTCAAGAATACAAATATACGGTACAAAGATCCCAAATCACCTTGAAAACGATGGAGCGTCCGACTACGGACAAGATTCAAATGGGGCTAAGAGCCCTGAAGAATAACCAATGGCGTCCATAACCCTGCCCAGGCCAAGCCGGAAGGGTAACCCTGCTAACGGCGTCGATCTCAAAACACCTTAAACAAAAGGGTGTCGACAAAGGGCAAAGGAAAAAGAGGCGTCGATTGAGGCGATGCAGCGAGGCTAGAATTGGCGGTCCTCGCCTACAAAGGTATGGTGGAGCGGCGTGGCAAAGATGCACTAAACAACCTATAGAGACTCGATACAACGGCGGCTATCGAGAGGGTAAGAAAGACCTATTCGGATCCAACGATGCTAACACCAAACAATCCCATCCTAGTATTCCCTCGAGACCAAACGAGGAAGTCAACCGAGAACTCCACGGTTGGCGTTTTATTTATTCGATTATCGTTGCGGCAATTACTAGTCGTTGATAATCATCCGATAAAGTAAGCAGTGGGCACTTTTAGTTAACCATTCCGTTATAGCGGCAACACTTACTAGTCAGATACAATTAGCATGAGATAACCCCAAAACCCAGCAGTTGTTGGTACTTTTATTTAGCCATTCCGTTGTAGTGAAGCTGATTACTAGTCAAATCGGATACAAATCAATTTATAACAGTAAACTTTAGTTATAGTTGTCTATGATCAAGCAATGTGCTCCAAGTCGTCCATAACCGCGAACACGGCTTCTCGAAAATATTTAACCCTGCAGGGGTGCACCAAAGTATCCACAGGCACTTCGACCCTTTTTGCCAGATCAGTTAACATACACCCATCGGTATGTCGGCGGGGCCTAAGTCACGACGTTCGGATAAAGCAAATGCGTGGGGGCCACCCCAAGTCGACACCATAGCGAAGTCGGCGGTCTCGAGACGGACTTAGGGTTTTGGGTAGACGGCGTGAACGACAACAAATCCCCAAGCGGGGCCAGCGACACCATGAACGTGACCCGATCCTAAGCGATGCAGTGCTCCTCGCAAACGTAATAAATGATAAAGCATGGCATAGGTACAGGATCGTAAATAAAACCTCAAACTAGTTTGTGGCCCCAAAGACAATACTTTGAAATCGGTAATAATCAATGGGGCCCATATCTCCCCACTGTGGTTAGCGACTCGATCTGGAGCAGTGTCAAGAACTCGGGTCCACGGGACACAAGTGGTGATCGGAAACCAAATATTACCTATAACCCACCGATGCCTCTGCTTAATTCAATTTTAGTTATTAAACAGAATTAAAGTGAGCGAAAAGTAAAGCCATGATCATCTCCAACATCAACATGCGGCAATTCTCCAACAATTGTGGTACTTGACGACGCAAAAACACTTGAGCAAGCGACTACGACACGGGTCCAACTATCTACCAAACAACAGTAATAGGATGTGTCCAAGGCTATATATGGCTGCAAGGGATATCACAGTACGAAAACTAGAGCATCGCAACTCAGATAGCAAAGATCAACAGGGGGAATAAATACTAGAAAAGTAAGATAGGAAGAAAGGGAGATGCTGCTTTGAAAACATTGTCGAAGGTCCAACAAGATCGGGCGAAGCTCACATCAACTCAACGGCCTTATCCGCCAAGAAGCAAAACACTAGAAGAAACACGGATGCAATATTCAATACACGCGGAAGATCGGCATGATGCATGTATGATGTATGACATGGCAAAGATGCGGTGCAATTAGGTCATATTAAGTGGGCCGGTCCGACAATTATTTAGATGGTTCGATTATTTATCTACCCGCAATTTAAATGTTGTATTAACATGGCCAAAATATGGTACCGGTTCTACATCAATTTAAATGAGGCCAATATGAGACTATATTTGCCGCATATGGGCCCCATATTTAATTATGAGGTGAATCGGCATAAGGCCCCCAAGCCACACAAATATGTATCGAGTATGACAATATAATATGCAACAAGTTGTTATTATATTATAAAATAGGGTTTCGGGAAGGGTTCACACATTAGGGTTCGACGCTCTTGGGGTTCCGGGGTTCGGGGTTCGACAGGGTCCGGGGTCCGGTCTCGGGGTTCAGGGTTCGACGGAGGCGTTCTCGGACTCGGGAAGCGAGCTTGTTGGCGCCGAGGCATCGGGTTCTCTGTCGCTGCCGTTCTTGTCGTCGTCGTGCGATCTTGTCGGGTCCCACAGTCGACCTTGCCGTTCTGCGAGGTCTTGAACCCAGCGCAATCGAGTCGGTGTTAGCGTTCGGGAGCGGTCTCGTGGCAATCTTGGCGTCCGAGGGAAGAACTCGGTGTCTCCGTGTCGTGGTTCTTGTCGGGGTCCTCGGCTTCGGGCGTCGGGCGTCAGTAGAACTTGGCGATTCCATGAGGGAGGCCTTGGTGCTTCAGTCTTGTGTCGATCCCCGGGTTCCGCGAAGTGGCCTGCGAATATGGCGACGCATGTCGAAGATCTTGTCGGTGGCCTTGTCAACGGGAAGATCTTGTCGCCTCGGACCTTTGTCGAATCATCTACGGAAGATCTCGGCATGGGGCGATTCTTCGGTCATCCGGTGGCATACAATCTCACTCGGGCATCCCTTCTACCTTTGTCTCGCCATGTTTCCTCGACACGTGACCACATCGCCCGACAACCGAACTTGGCGGATGGTCACAACCATAGATGGCTCGACGTCTGCCGGGACAAGGGAGGTCTATGCTGAATCTGCGACAAGACGAGGCGAAGACGGCTGAGGAGCGCCGCGGGCCTGCGGAGGAGGTTGGCGGCGTCTGGCCACGTCATGAGGCAGCAGCGGCAGGGAGGAGGCGGCGGCGGGCTCATGGGCGGAAGCGGCGGTGGCGAGGTTGCGAGGCGCCAGCGAGGCGGTTGGAGCCTCGCAGCAGGAAGGAGCGGAGGGTCAGCGGCGCCGAGCCCGGAAGGGTGGCAGACGGGCCGGGCGGCCTTGAGCTTCTGGCGAGGCGAGGCGGGTCAGGCGTCTGCGAGGATGGGTGAGGAGGAGGCGGTGAGGAGAAGGCGGGCCACTCGCCGGGAGGAGATCTGAGGCCGCCATGGGGAGAGGCTCAGGCCGGGAGGGAGGGAGGGGAGGAGGAGGCGGTGAGCGTGTGGCCGCGTGGGAGGCGTGGGGTGGCCAGCAGTGGTGATGTGAGGCGGTGGCGAACTGGGTGGTTGAGGAGAGAGGAGGCGGGGAGGTTGGGGAGAGGCCGGCCGGCTCGGGAGAGAGAGATAGAAAGCAGAGGGAGGAGGCGGGGTGGGGGCAGCGTGGTGGGTCCACGCGGGTCCGGGGGGACAGGGGGCCTGCAGGCGTGTGGCGTGCGTGTGTGTAGCGTGTGGTGTGGTGTGGTGGAGGCAGGGTGAGTGGAGGGAGTGGGTGGCTGAGGTGGCAACTTAGGATTGGGTAGAGGGGGGGAGAGGGTGAGGTGTCAGGTGGGGATTGGGTGGGGTGATGTGGAGGGAGGGTGTGGGTAGATAGGTTGGTAGCTGTAGGATTTAGAGGGGCTGGTTTGGGGTGGACCGATTTGAAAATGGGGGTGGTCGTTCGGGTCGATCGGCCCGTTCATTGCCACTCAAAATAAATAAATATTTTATTTGATTCTAAATGCACCATTTGCAAACCGATAGCAGGCAAACAAAAAATATTCCGGAGACCCGGGGTTTGCATTTTGAAAACAAGACGGGGCGTTTTAGAAAACAAAACGGGCTTTGCGAAAATAGTTTTAGACAAACAACACATGATGGTGACGATGCAATGCACAAATTCAACGCGATTTTCTAGTAGTGGTTTTGCGGGATGCCACACTCATGGATTTGTCCCTGGATATTCCCATGGCCAGACTATGAAGAGGAGTACCTGGAAGATGGACCCCAGGAAGGTTACGACAACTAGGATCATCTCCCATCGTCAGCATTGCGTGTAACCCCGAAGATGGAGCTTCGCCTACGCTACCGTTATTATTACGTATTCCGCTGCTTGATGTTGTATTAAGAACTGGATCATGAGATCCCTATTGGTGTAAGAACTTATGTATCGTTTGTAATGGATGATGTACTATGGTATCCAATTCTGTTATGTCTCGCAAAAATGGTAATCCTGGGATTGCGATGTATGGCATAACAGGCATCTAGGATTGAAAAATCCGGGTGTTGACAAGGGACACTTGTATGTACCCTCAAATTTCTTGGTGAATGCTTCTTGCATGTCCAGCCAGTTGTAGATAGATTTCTCTGGCAGGTCGTCAATCCATTGACGGGCCGTGCCCGCCAACATTAACGGGAGGTACTTGATGGCGACGTTGGGGTTGCCTCCGGCAATCTCCACCGCGTTGCCGTAGTCCTACAACCATGTGGCTGGCATGGCGGTGCCGTCATAGGGTTTGATGGTCTTGTCAATCCGGAAACCTTTGGGGTAAGTTGCGGACCGTATTGCAGGTCCAAAGCAACATGGTCCCAGGTATGGTCCTTCCCGGGCCTCGTGGATCTTATCGATCCGCGAACGTGCATCTTATGGCTCCGGGTTCTTCTTATTTTTGTCAACAGGGGATGGGCTGCGTGAACGACGCGGGCCTATTCCGCCATGGTGACTGCTTGGCGGCGACGGAGGCGGAGGTGGCAGTGGGTTAGCCTTCTTGTTGTTACCCTCCTGCGACGCCTCACGCCTGTCACGGTTGCTTGTCGGACGCGGGGGGTCATGGTGTGACCTGCTCTTGTGTCCTTGGTTGCGCTCTCCAGCATGACGGGTTTGCGCCATGTTGTCGTGGATGACGATGCTGCACTGCTTTGGTGGGGGCATATCCGTATGACGGTGAGCCTTGTAGTCTTCATGACGTCGGGGGGATCGGGGCGGTGGCGATGGGCGACGAGGTCGGGCTTTTTCTCCATGGTCGGAGGATATGGGGATAGCATCCTTCCTGTTGCGAGCATCCCTCCATCTTTGTTCTGATGAACCCGTCTGGGACCCGACATCCTGGGGAGATCTGTCCCTTGGCGGTTTGTACTGTCTAGATCGGCAGAGCGCTGGGTCAGACTCAAGCCTCTAAGAGGTGGCCTTTTCATGCTGCTTCACCGCCTTGGCCACTAGGTCATAGACCTGTTCTACTGCCTCAGGCGATCTATCCTGTTCCAGAAGGGTCTTGGCGATGGCGAGGTTAAGGAGTAGGGTGGGCATCACCTGCTTGCCTTCACTGTCAATGTATGGCTTGGCCTGTGCCGGCTTCGAGGGAGCCCATCCTAGGTTGCGCCGTACACCAGGATCGTTGATGACGCGAGCTAGAGCTTTCTTAGCCTTCTGCTGCAGCAGCAAAGTCTTGTATTCGGCCTCCATTGCTCTAGCTTTCTCTATGGACTTCTGCGTGTTGACCAGATCTCGATCTAGTTTAGCGCCTTGCTCCGCGATGGCTTGCGCCTCCTCCAGCAGCTGCTGGCGCTTCTCGTCAAGCTGGGTCACGTTCCGGATATGAGCAACGGTTAGTGGCTCGACAAGGAGATTGCCGTACATCACTCTATCAGGTGGAGTAACATGGGCTGCTGCCGATGTAGATGCTAGAGGTGGCAAGTTTGTGGTGTTATTGTTGCTCGGGCCGGTGCCGAGTTCCTGCGGCTGCTGCACTGGGTTAGTCGGGGGAGGCATAACCTTTGCGCGATCAATGTCGGCGGCAATAAGTGGCCCCTTCCCCTTGTCCAGCGCTGTAGGCGGAGCTTGTCCGGGTTGGTCTTCATCCATCGCCGTCCCAATGGTGACGAACACCCCTCGAGACGTGACGGTGTTGTTGGCTTGCTCGTCGCGCGAGTACTCCTCCATATCCTGCATAGCAGAGTCTAGCTCTTCTGGACTGAAGTCTATCTCCTCTGAATCTGCACTAAAATCATCATAAAGCGCGTCAATGACAGAGTCGGAGGGTGCCAGGACTTCCTCGATGACGGGCGGTGGAGGTGCAATGGCCTCGACGATGATTGGAGGTGGTGGAGCTGCTGCGATGATGGCGGCCGGAGGCGGTGGTGGTGGTGGCTGAATCGGAGGGGCTCCGTCGATAATGAGCTGTCAGCCGACCTCCGTAGTTGTTGACGGTGTTCACCATGCCTTTGAAGTTAAGGCGTCCTGACGCCTGTTGCCGTCTTAGAGGATGTCAAAGAAGCGTGCCATGGTCTAGTCCTTCCACAAAGTGATAGATAGCATCATCATTGGGGTAGTGGGCCATATCGGCTCGTATACGGAGCCACCTGGCCAGGTAATCGCGGGGGTTTTCGCCCTCTCTCTGAACGCAGCGTGCCAGATCGAAGATGGTAACCACGCCGACGAACTTGGATCTCTGCTGTCCAGATGCACGGACGAAGCCGGCGGATTTGCAGTGATCTTCCACCTTTATATCCTGCACGGGGGTGGTTTGGGTGGGCCTTGAATTTTTCCGATCTTTGCCGGCAAACTCCGAGGAGAGATCCTACATTGATCCTTCCGTGAACGTATCCTGCCCGTAGGCGGTTCGTGCGGGCCTTGATGCTCCTCCGACTCCTAGGGAACTAGTGCCCGAGTCGGTTTCGCCGATGAAGAGGTGGATGTCTCCAATAGGAACGATCGAACACCGCGTAGGGTTCATCTTCGCCGGGATCCAGAACTCGTCACGAGGGACGATCGGAACGTTGCCGGAGAAGAGAATGCGACCGATGGCTACGGTTTCGCCGATTCCCGTGAAGATCTTAGTCCTCGCCCGCTGAAGAGCCTGAAGCGCCTCTTGCCCCATGATGGGCGCCAACTGTCGTGGTATTGCCGACGAGTACGCCATGGAGGGGTCCTCACAGTGCGTGTTTAGAGACGTGGGCTAAGGCGGATGGTTGACGGGTACGAGGTAACACAGCTTACCCAGGTTCAGATCCCACAATGGTGGCAGAATCCTACTCCTGCTATAAATCACTATAAGGGCAATACGCCGAGTTATAGAGATAGGTTCGCTGTGCGAGGTTGTGTGAAGTTATCTATGATCGTATGAGATCGTGCCCTAAAGGCTACCGTAGGCCCGACTTATATAGTCGCCAGGTCCTAGGGTTACAGGGAAAAGTCCTAGCCGGACAGGTTACAGAGTCCTACACCGTCTATTACTACTCTTGTGTATCTTGCACTCCAAGGCTCCGGGTACGTTGGTGACTCCACCGTAGCCTTCCTTTATCCGGCATGGGTCTCCCTTCTGGATCCACCTAACTGGGCCGCCCAACAGGCCATAGGCCATGCTACCAACAATGGGCCACCCGGGTTAGCCGAATAAGAGACATGCTATAAGGATACCCATATAGCATATCCCCAACAGAAAGCTTAACGACCAACTATACGGTGGGAATAAATATTCTGGCCGTATAGTTTTTCATCGCATTATCATATTTTTATGCCGAAGTACAGAAAGATTAACGACCAAATATACGGCGGTAGGAAATCTCTCGGCCGTATAGTTGCGGCCATATAGTTGTTACCACCTTAGGTAATAAAAATCTATAGTCGGTTCTGCAACTATACGGCGGGATCTATACGACCCGCGCCCGTATAGTTGCTCGTTAAGCCTGGCGGATAGGGTTTTCGACATCCCCTTTTAAAGATGGTTGCATCTAACCTTTTTCATTAAGTTTTCACAGAACTACAGCCTCCAGCCTCGAAAAACCATCGCCATCTCCATACACCCCCTTCTAGCAGCATCCATGCAGGAAAGCCATGCAACCTTTCCATGTCAACAAGGTTTGGAACAAGAAGGAAGAGAAGACCGTGAAGAGGATCGAGGATGTGGAACCAAAAGAAGCATCATCGTCATCCAGCTCGGAGATCAATCCTCTCCCAAATTGGGAGGACATGTTCCCGCAAAGGATGGAGATGATGCGTCAATCAGATCAGAGGAGGAGCAAGGCTAAGTATCTCCCTAATCCTTACCGTCACAACACATGATCCTATTATGAACTTCCTCTTAGTCCGTCACCTCTCCAACCTAAGAAGGTGCGGCAAGATGAGATTCATGATAAGATCTATCAGTTGAAAAAAGCTTCAAAAGCATGCGTTGAAACTATTGGAGAAGGAATTGACTCCTACTGGATGATGAGAAAAGACCTTGAGAAAAAGGTTAATGACATCGATGGTAGGGTTGGTTTCTTGATTAAAACTGTTTTTGATTTGACAGATGAGAAGACATTCCTTAATCGGAAAATTTTGAAGCTTCAATACGACATGGCCAAGCTGAGCATCCGCCTAGCAAGTGTGGCTAAAGGAGAGGAAGACAGTGCTCTTCCTACACAGGAGGAGGAATAGGTACCATCAAGGAGTTAATTGATCCCGCCTAGCTTAAATCTAAGCTTGGAGAGATCTCTAAAACCTTGTAATCAATCTTATAAATTTATTACTTCTAGTTCAGCATTTAGTTCGAGCGCATAAATACAGTCTGCATCATTAGATTCCCTTCAGGAATAGTTGATCCCTATTATGAAATTCTGGGTTTACTATAATATATGGATTATTATTGAGTTTGGGTTTGTCCTATTGGATATATGAATGACTTGAGTATAATTTTACTTGCACTTGATGATAGCAATAGGAGTCTTCCACACCATTGGTATTGATGGGACATATAAAGATAGTTTGATCAATATGTTGTAGGTCAATGGTTTGATTTACAAAAAGGAGAAACTATATGATTAATTAAGATGAAAAAAAACCTTGAACAAAGGAGAAAATGTAAGTGCTATAAAAAAGAGTGAGAACAAGTTTGAGGTATAATGCTCAAGTTATAAAGATGCTTCATATATTTGGAATTTGATAATTGAGATCGTTAAACTTTGAAACTCCTACATGAAGTGGATTATATGGCTAGCTCCTTTGCACAACACTTAAACAAAAGTATGAGCACAAATATATATAGAAAGATGAAGAAAAAGAGCGAATAAGCACCATATTGTAGTAAAACAAAGAGACGTTTGAGATTTTGAATCCCAAGTGAATATGTCAATCCTAAAAACACTTGGGACTACCTCACTAACTTATCCGGTTGAACCAAATACTTTTACATCATATTAAAAATAATCTTTTGTGAACTATTAATTGCTAAGGTGTAGCCTGCTAATATTATTCAGATGGTTCGAGTAAGGTACTATTTATGAACTTATTTATATGTATCATTTATGGTAAACACATGCTGCAACTTCCTCATTTATTTTATCGACTCAGCTTCACGAATATGAGGATCACATCCATTAAGCTAGACTTTCTTGGGATGAGCAAGGGTCTAAGCTTGGGGAAGTTGATGAGTGCATATTTTCATCATGTTCTACATTGTTATTTTGCATTGTAGATGTAGGATTTTAGTATTTTACGGCATTCGCGCGCACCTTTTATGTTTATTTTCACCAGGATCAGATCAGATGATGGATCCAATGGTCACAATTATTGGAGCAGTTGTACTGGAGAGAAAAGGAGCCAAAAACTACGTAAATCGCTTATTTGGGGGATATTAATAATACCAGAAGAAAGCCCAAAGCGAGAAGCGGAGACAGAAGTATTGACAACCAACTATACGGCGGTCCGCCATATAGTTCCCGCCCTATAGTTGGCGCCGCCACCGCCTCCTCAAATAGTTTCACCCCATGCAACTGGTTCGGAGAGACGACATACAGAACACCCAGAAATCGCGAAAACCTCACCTCCGGAATGGATCTAGAGGGGGGAACTTGCCCTAGGGATCCATCTTTGCCCTAAGCATATCTAGGAGGCCAAGGCATCGATCTCCATCTTCATCAACCGCTGCATCTTCATCACCACCATCATCTCCATCCATCCCATCTAAATCTTGTTGTAATTCTTGCACTAGTTGTGGATTTATACAAGTACTATTCATCAATAATCGTTTCCATTACCGTTGTCATGATGCTGATTGCCTCCATGTCTGAGTAGATCTTTAGTTCTTGGGGAGATGGAGAAACCCTAGTATATGATTAAGATGAGATAAAGATTATTATATTATACATCATTATATGTATGTGTTAATTGTATTCATCTTGATGTTGGGTGAAGCGCCCTACTCAATATTTGTCTCTTGTGGGGACTCGATGAAGGGGATTACTTGTTGGTAGACGGAGGGATGATAGCACTTACTGTGATTATAAAGTCATTGTCATCCTTTACGTACTAACTTGGGGAATCAAGGAGAACTCATTAAGCCATGTCCATGCTGCGGAGAAATCCCTTAATAGCGGGGTAATACGATTAATGTCGTTTATCTGTCAGCTATGGTTATGAAGGATGGTGTGAGCATTGGTTGCTGTCTCATCATTCATATATGGAGCTCCTCCCGCATACATGCATATCATGAGAATATTCGCTATAATAATCTTGATCACTTGGTCTAAATTGCTAGCGGTGTATCCACCACTCCCTGAGAACGCCTTTCCCCTATTGCAGTTTCAATCTCTCTTACGGACGCGATTACTACTTTCTGCATTAAGTTTTACTTTGCTTTACTTTACTGTTTCAACCAACCAAAACCCCCAAAACAATTCTACTTTTATTGCAACTTAGAATTATTCCTCAAAGTACTTCGTTTAGTTTTAGTTAAAAACATTTTAGACTTTCGCCTACTGCTCCCTGTGGGATCGATATCTTTATTTTGAAACTAGCTACAAACAATCTGTGCACTTGCATTCATCAGTTTTTGCCGGCGGAGGCGACCCCATCATGCCCATGTAGGAGCCGGCGGTGCTGCCAGCATAGCCAAGACTCATCTTGATATCGTAAATGGACAGCCCATTGTTAGCCCGCCACGGTGGTACTACATCTGCCGGCCATACGCCATCAAAACTGGCGAGAAAGAAGATGACGACAAAGAAGACAAGTAATGTGGTTCCCAAGAAACCGATGAGCACCGTCAATGCCTACAACAACGCCACCGGCGAGCAAGATGGCACGACCCCAAGGTATGAACCTTCCATGTCCGTCGAAAATGTTTGCAATTCATAATTTCCTATTGATTATTCCAATTTCTCACTTCGTAGCCCCATTTTGCACGAAATTCTGACGTCATTCGTCAATTATTTGAATCAAAACAAGGTCCGCATGGATGGAGGCGTGTTGTCCCAATTTGGTGATGAATCTCCCGTGTAAAATGAAGCAAACGGTGGTGAGGATGGAGTTGGTGATGACAATGATGGGGTGGAGGAGGTGGATGGTTCGTCGGTTCCAAGTCGCAAGAGGACGGCCAACTATACCAAATTGGAAGATATGACTTTGATCAAGGTGTGGGAGACTGTGTCTCTAGATGTCGTGACGGGACATACCAAACCGAGAAGCGGTATTGATAAAGGATCGAGGACAAGTTCTTCAAAGTCATGCCCGCACTTCCAGGGACCACGCACCTACCGATCACTGCAAGGTCGATGGGACGTGATCAAGAACACTTGTAACCGTTGGGCTGGGTTCTTCGTCAATTTCCACCAAGTGGTACCGACGAGGGTGACTATGTGAGTAGATGCAACTCATATGGTCTTTGCTACGTGCATTGGGTGCTTTGTCCAATTGTATTTTTTGCAATTCATATAGTCTTTGCTTTATAGGAGACTCTTGCAAAAGAGAGGTACATTGACATGGAAGCTTCCAAGGGAAAGCCATTTGCCCTTGAGCATTGTTGGAAATTGCTCCAAAATAGTAAGAAATGGAAGTTGAGGGAGCAAGAGGCTCCACCTAAAAGAGGCTCACTCATCAAATTGGATGATGATGATGATGACGAAGAAACTTCGGGAGGAAGAAACAAGGGAAAGCCCGATGGGACCAAGATAGCCAAGGAAAAATTGAAGAAGCAAGTCAAGAATGCTAGTTTGAGAGTGAAGATTGATCGCATAGTGCACTCGAACGAGTTGATGGTGAACAAGACATTGGAAGCAAAGAAGATCATGGCAGAGAAGAGGACTACTGAGAAGCAAGCAAGGTAGGAAGCACTCCGTGAGGATGGCTTGCGCAAGGTGGCCGTGGAGGAGAGGAGAGCAACTGCTGAGGAAACCAAGGCGTTGGCCAAGCTCCTTGCCGAGGAAAACAAGATCATGGCCATGGACCGAAGCATCATGGACGACATCACGAAGGAGTGGCATGATGAGGCACGGAGGGACATCCTAGAGAGGAGGAGGGAGGTGGCGAGGAGAAAAGGCCGTTGCTGACATATTTTGGGTGGTCCTATGCAACACGGTCGCGAGAAACTATGTTTAACTGTTGAAACTGTCGTATTTTTATGTGTTGATCGTTTGATTTAAGGGTTCGAGCCGTGATTCGGCAAAACAGACACCGTATATGCAAATGGAAAAAAAAGATATTTGTTTTTGCGGTTCGCATATAAAGGGTTTGTCCATCCCAACTATTTCTATATGACAAAAATCGTATTTTTTTTGTCCTTAAACGTGTTATAAGAAACGGACAGATAAAGGGTCTAAAAAACGGACAGATAAAGGGTCTACACTAGATATGCTCTTAGCCAACCGATCTGGACGTAGCGGCGGGCAGAGGAATCACAGGGCCGCAGCGGATTTTGCAGCACGCAAGGAAAGCGCATCTAGGCATTCAGGCAGGGAAGCCGGTCACAACCAGCCAACTCGGCCACAAATCACGCTCCCACCGCACGTGCCCTATGCTCGCGCTCCGTGTGCCTCTTCCCAGAATGGCCAAAGTACCCCGAGCTCGAACCCCCGTCCCCGCCACCGCACTGCGTAAACACTTCTCCAGGTCACGTGGCCATTTTCGTCCGCTCTCCCACCCACGAGAACCCCCTACCCTACGTCCCTACCCGCGGCGCGCGACAGCCGCTTAAATTTGAAACCGGGCGCGTGGCCTCGACCGGACCCCGACGCGAACCACCAGCCGCGCCGCACCGCACCGCACAGGAGCGGAGGAGAGCAGAGGCAAATTTCAAAAGCGGGTGAGGCCGCCACCGCCGCGCCAATTCGAGCACATCGGATTCGTTTCAACGGCCGGCGCTCCCTCCCTCCTTCCCTCACCCACCCGACCCGCGCAGGCGCAGATCTTTCTGTCTATAATAAACGCCACCGCCACAATTCCCTCCTCCGATACGATACCTTCCCGTCCCAGCCGACGCGGATCCCGCATCTTCCTCGCGGACGACCAACGCGGATCGGCCGCGATGGCTGCGTCCTTCTCTCTCACGGCCCAGGTAGCTGCCGCGTCCGCGGCCGCGGAGACGACGCCCGTGCCGGCGGCGCCTTTCCCCTGGTCGATGCCGATGTACGCCGACGGCGGGGGCGCGAAATTGCGCCACCACGCCTACAGCCGCAAGCAGAAGTCGCTGGGTCTCCTCTGCTCCAAGTGAGTGGGATCCGCCGCGGCCCTAGCGCGTTCCGGAGATCCGCGTTTTCCCCTTTCCTTACCGAATTCTTGATTTGCCTCGCAGCTTCGTGGGCTTGTACGACCGGGACGACGTGGAGTCCATCGGCCTGGACGACGCGGCCAAGCGCCTCTGCGTCGAGAGGCGACGGATCTACGACATTGTCAACGTTCTTGAGAGCATCGGGGTCAGTTCTTGTTTTCTTTCTTGTTTATTCTTTTGCCTGTTCTCTTGTATAGACGACTTCTTGGTCCGTCTTCATCGATGGGGTTTTAACATCTACTTTTTATAATCCCGTGTGAGAACTGAAGATCCTTGTGAGGAAGGCCAAGAACCGATACTCCTGGATAGGCTTCGCAGGGGTCCCAATGGCGCTGCGAGAACTCAAGGTTTGCATCTGCATTTCCCATGACATAATTCAACCAAGAACAACCAATCCAATCCATCTCAAGCATGTACATTGTCTCCCTTTATTTGCTCACCAGGAGAGGGCATTAAGGGAGAAGTCTGGCCTGGTTCCTCTGCCGGTGGAGGAGCACTCTGCTACCAATGTATGATTTGTTATCTGCATCTTGTCTTTGAATCTATCAATGTACTACTGGTGCAGAATGTAGTTCCTGACTATTCTGTTCCTTATTCCCTTTGATGTCGTAAAGATGTCTGACGACGAAGACGATGATAAGTTGGCTGATCCAGAGGGCGACACTGAGAGTGAGAAGCTGAGCCAGACTGTTGACAATCCTTCTGACAAGCCTGATGCACCTCGCTGCCGGCTTAGATCTGGTATAGCTGCTTATCTGTTTTAATGTTGGTGTCTTCAGTCACATTTTTTTGTCATGTCAGGCTCAGAATTTTGGTTGTTTTATTTTCAGATCATAGGAAGGAGAAGTCACTTGGGCTGCTGACTCAAAATTTTGTGAAGCTATTCCTCACCATGGAGGTTGGAAATTCTGTAGTATTTCTTCATTTCTGTTTTGAAGATTCATGGTGTGTGGAACTGTGGTTGATTGGTATGAAATCTGTTCATCAAGCAGGTTGACATGATTTCACTTGAGGAAGCGGCAAAGTTCCTCCTCGGAGAAGGCCACGAGGAGTCCAATATGAGAAGTTGGTGCTCTCATTTCCTCTATGTAATTATGTAGCTGCAAAGAGTACGAATACTAATAAAAACAAAAGCTAATAGCATTTCCTGTTTCGTGGTCCAGCCAAAGTCCGGAGATTATATGACATTGCCAACGTGCTGTCTTCACTGAAACTAATTGAGAAGGTAGGCTGTAATAAAATACTAACTGTCAAGTCAGCTGCACTTTGATAATAAACAATGTTTCTGAATCTGCTCTTGAATCTTGTCATTCAGACACAAGTTGACACTAGAAAGCCTGCATTCCGGTGGTTGGGCATGGGGGAGAAACCAAAAGCAGAAAATGGTGTCACAGTTGCTATATCCCCAGCAAAGAAGACTCTGTCGAACAAGAGAGCTTTTGGGACTGAACTCAGTAACATTGACATAAACAGAAGAAAACTGGATTCGACAATCCAGAAGAAAGCAAAGCTGGCACAGGGTGGTGGAGATATCTTGAATACCTACAAGGTGGCCGTGCAGGGGCAGCTCAGACAGTCTAACAAGAGTGGTTTTGTTTATGGGCCTTTCCACCCTTCCTGTGCAAGAAAACACGAGCCTGATGACAGTAAGAATGTTGGACAAAGGAAGAGTGCCCAGGACTGGGAGAGCCTTGCTGATTCATTCCGACCGCAGTACCAGAACCAAGGTGCGTATTTGTCAGCACTTCTTTTACATGGTTCTGTTCCTTGTCAAAAGTTGAGCCATTTTAAATATTGTAAAGTCCATCACATTGTCACCACGAATATTAATTTCTTATGGGAAAATGCTTGTCGCTTGATTAGGCTCAAAGTAGAAATTACATTATGACTAGCAATCCAGCTGAAGTTACAGCATGATATCTACTGAATATGATCTGTCTCACCTTTGGTTGCTGTGCTTCCTATTTGGCATGCATAATCTGGAAACAGAAAATGCCTTATAAAGTAAAACATAGTAGTCAAATTTCAAAACTGACCTTCTGGATAATGATACTCCTACTAACCAATGCTGTAGTTGTTATGGGATGCCGCTATAATTGCCACGCTCATACTAGGTTCTGCAATATTACTGTAATTGTCACGACCATACTAGGTTCTGCAATATTTAGTAGATGTTGGTTAGTAGACTTGGCCTATGTAAGTAGTAATTATTCTCTGAATAATTTCCAGCACGAAAAAATAAAGACATGTGTAGTACATATATGAATAACATCGCTATGTGATCTTGACATTCAGATTGGACTCATAGAAAATAGTATAGCATGTGACCTCTCTGGAAGGAGATTCTTTGTTTCTTGTAAGCAAGTTATCTGTGAACATAATAGAATAACCTATACTAGAATTTATTGGCCATTTCTGTTATTCTATATGAATTGAAGAGGTCTGGTCCATTTATCAGCACTTCTTTAGTTCTTTTATATTATTCTATTCCTTGTCAAAAGTTGCACCGTTATAAAAAATGAAAAGTATCACTTTCTCATGCGGATATTAATTTCTTGTAGGAAAATGCTTGTTGCTTGATTAGGCTGGAAGTAGGAATTACATTGACTAGCAATCTAACTGAAAACCACAACATGACATCTACTGATTATGACCTGACACGCCTTTGGTTGCTACACTTCCTTTTTGGCATGCATAATTTGGAAACAGAAAGATGCCATAGAAAATAAAACATGGTAGCAAAATTTCAAAAATGACCTTCTAAGTAATGATACTAACCAATGTTGTATTTGTTGCATTGCATGGGATGATACTATAAATGTCACACTTATACTAGGTTCTTCATTAATACTATAATTGTCACACTCATACTAGGTTCCGCAATATTTACTTTGTGTTGGTTAGTAGACTTGGTCTTTGCAAGTAGTAGCTGTTCTCTGAATGATTTCCTGCACAGAAGATGTGTGTAGCTCTGTAATATATTCGAACATCATAGCTATGTGATCTAGGAATTCAGATTGGCCTCGTAGAAATAGTATATTATGTGAGTTCTATGGAAGGAAATTCTCTGTTTCCTGAAAGCAAGTTATCTGTGAATATTATAAATAACATATATTACTAGTATTTATTGGCCAATTCCATTCTTCTCTATGAATTGCAAAGGTCTGTTCTCTTTCCAGAATTTGTCAAAAAAGAAAAAGCCTATGGTTGGCATATTCATATAATTGTCTTGCTCAAACTTTCTAGTATTGGATGAGTAAAGCTCACAGTTTCTTCTGCAATTTTCTGAATGCAGAACTTGGTGATCTTTTTGCTCATTATGTGGATGCATGGAAGTCATGGTACTCCGAATTTTCGCAGGGTAGCAGCATCATGCAGCATCACTTGGGCAAGCCTGTTAATAAGCAATTTTTGTAGACAAACCATAAACTCAAGCGCAGCAGTTCTTAGAGCGTGCTTGGGATTTGGCCTGTACAATTTGTCAAAATAGAAGAAGAGGGGAAACAAATAGATGACTTAGGCCTAGGGTTCATTGTATTTGCTCAATGCAGGAAATCTTTAGGCTTTTGTAGTCAGGAAAGAGAGGGAAACATTTTCTCATTGTCAATCTGTAACTTGTTTACTGTTCATTCTTGCACCTATAAGCGTGCTTTTCTCTCTGCATTCTGAATCCTCTGACCACATTGTTCTAACTGCTTGTACCATATCATTACCTTCTCTTTTGTACATATCTTCTTGGCCAGTGGCCACAATGAGCTGACGTGGATTTTTTGATTCAGGTACATAAAACAGTATTCAGTTGTATATTTTTTAGGATAGAGCCTGGATGACCTTATCTTATGAAATCATTTCTGAAGTTAAGCAAACTGAAAACGCTACTCAAGTTAAGTAGTCAAAACACGCAATTGTCACCTTTCCAGGCTTTTTTCCAATCCAAGCAAACTGTTAAGAATCGTAGTATTTGCAGTGTAGGTTTTTTGTTTTGAAGAAAGAGAGTCTCCTCTCCGATCTCTATTATCAGAAACTAAATATAGTTTTTTTTACAATCCTAAGATATTACAAAGAAAGAAAGGAACAAGGGAAACTAAAGCACAGCTCCTCATAAGTAGTGAAGACAGAGAACTCTCCACCTGGCCTATAGAACATAGCTACAGACCATAATTTAGCAGAATGCACATCTCCTCATAACAAGGCAAAAAGACTCTCCTAAAGCAACTTCCAAATTCCATGGCATCCTCAGGAACATCATCAGCTTCCAGTAATCAGCAGTCTTCTAGGCCTCCATCCATGATCCACTTCGAAAACTTGAGTCGTGACCTGCTCGAACAGTTTTACCCCCCACCTCATAGCCTCTTGATTTGGAAGTTTTTTCTGCAATGAGGACCAGAAATTCAGCCGATGTTCAACTATATGCATTATAACATATGGATCAGAAATTCAGCCAATGTTATTGAAACCTGCATCATTTCACCAGGCCACCTAAATTTAGTAAGCCATACAACGAACATATCTTGTACTACGAACGCACAATTCATCATGTCTACTAGTAGGAGCATGGCATCATCAACACCCTTATTGAGTTATTGTTACCTTTGTAGTTCCTCTCATTTGAAGTGGGTGTTGTGGTAGTAGGAGCCTCCATGTGGCCGACTTGTTCATCATCCATATGGATGAGATCATCTTCATCCATCATGTACATCTTCTCAATCCGAGACACTATGCTATGGCTTACCTGAAACCTTCACTTGTTTTACCGTCAATTAAAAGGAAGAATCTCTTGTTGTGTGAACCCTGAAGCTGTCTTTGCTTAGTGTAGACAGTGCGGAGGAACGGCACATGAAAGTGATGGTTGATCGAGCCAAGTTATTGAACCGCCCCCTGGCCATTTCAACGGCTGCTACACTTGTTTATGATGGAGAGGACTGGTTGGTTAGCTTTGTCTTCCTAATAACTAAACCAAAATATTCCCAACGTCATGACAGCGACACTGCAATAATTCTTGGCTCAACTTAAAGCGACGGTCGCAAACTGCAGCATATTTTCGATTATTTAGATTATGCTCAATCTTTAATTGAAAGCCTGATGCAATTGGTCTAAAGAATAATCTGACGCAACGCAATTGTCGTTTAATAATTTTTTAGAGCATCTTAATCAATGTCGTGATTTTCCAGATTATCTTATTTGGCGGTCAATCTGGGGTGATAATCTTCTGGCACAAAGTGGAAAGGAGGTATTTATTAAAGCAGTGGGTCAAGCTCTTCCAACATATATTATGAGTGTCTTCAGGCTCCCAGCTTCTGTATGTGATGAATTAATGAAACTCATACGGGATTATTGGTGGGGTGCTGAAAATGGCAAGAGGAAAACCCACTGGGTTAGCTGGGCTCGACTAAATAGATCCCAAAGCCAAGGTGGCCTTGGGTTTCGAGATATGAGGTTATTTAACCAAGCATTGTTAGCACGTCAAGCATGGAGGTTGCTAGTTTACCCTGACAGCCTGTGTGCCAGAGTACTGAAAGCCCGTTATTACCCTAATGGTCACTTGTATGATACCGTATTCACGGGTAACCCATCATCTACATGGACGGCCATTTCCTACGGGCTTGAACTATTGAAAAAAGGATTGGTGTGGCGAATTGGGAATGGTCAAAGTGTTCGGATATGGAGGGATGGATGGATACCACGGGACTCATGCTGCAAAATCATCACACCAAAGCGCAGCATAGAGCGGAAGGTTTCAGAATTACTTGATGAGGATGGCTTGTGGAGGACTGCACTTGTCCGTAACACATTTATGCCCTTTGATGCAGAAGCTATCCTGAAAATTATTCCATCCAGAAGGTTACATGCTGACGTATTGGCCTGGCAAGCGGAGGAATCCGGTGTATTGTCAGTGCGTAGCGCATATTGGATGGCCTTAAATGAGCAGCAGAATCAAAACAATATTGCGACGTCAAGTGTCGTACCTGATGGGCGGCATCCTTGTTGGACCAAAATATGGCGTTCCTCAATGCCACCAAAAGTAAAATTATTCGCTTGGAAGGCAGCGTCAGGCGCACTAGCTACAGAGGCCAACAAACGCTGCTGCCACTTGCCCGTGTCGGGACTGTGCAGAATCTGTGGCATTACTTCGGAAGATGACATGCATGCTCTGCATGGTTGCTCCCATGCACATGCACTCTGGGAGGAAATGCGTCATGTGTGGAGTTTACCAACGGATGGTGTCCTACATCAAGCTTATGATAATTGGTTTCAAATGGTGATTCAGTGCACTCCAGAACACATGGTGGACTGTACGTTGCTTGTTACTTGGAGAGCTTGGTTTGCAAGGAATGAAACCACCCATGATAAACCACTCCCCACAGTGGTGGGTTCTAAACGCTTCCTATGCGGGTATCTGAAGCTCCTTCGAGACATTAAGGATAAGTCCACTGCAGCAATTTTGAAAGGAAAAGGAATATTAGGTGATGATGATAATCTGAAACAATGGGTGCCAAGAAAAGGGTCGGATAAAGTATGGTCACGACCGAAGCCAGGATGGGTGAAATTATCAGTGGATGGCTCCTGGAGCAAAGTGTCGGCAGGTGCTGGTATGGTCCTCAGAGATGAGGAGGGCAATTCGATTTTTATGTCTTGCAGTCATTTGGAGAATTGTCAAGTTCCTCTTGAGGCGAAGATTCGTGCTTGCTTGGAAGGTTTACGCTCGGCTCTTTAGTTCTCCCAACTGGCAATTATAGTGGAATCTGACTGTTTCAATCTTATTGAAGCGGTTAATTCTTCGGCGCCCGACAGATCACCATTCGTTCATCTAATCAATGAGATTAAAAGTTTAGCTAGTCATGGTAGAGTTTGTGTATTTGTTAAAGTGGACCGCATGCAGGTTAGGGTTAGTGACTCTCTTGCTAACTTTGCGAGAGTGCAATGCCGTACTATGACTTGGTTGAGCTCTGGACCGGAGGATGCTATCCGGTTGCTAGAACTTGACCGCTCTGTAATCCTTCCTGCATAATATAGTCCTTGTTTCACCCGAAAAAAAAAAAATAGTCCTTGTTTCACCCGAAAAAAAAAAATCTGGCTTTGGCCAATAGAATAGCGTTACGCGAGAACGACCGTACGAGATCCCTCTGCGCTGCGCCGCCGGCCCGCCAAGCCCAACCACCCCGCACCAACCCATCCTCTTTCTCCCCTTCGCCCCTGCAACCGTCTCCTCCCCTTAATAAGGAGGCAACAAGAATCCGCACACGAATAATCTTCTTCCCTTTCCTTTTCTCTCTCCCACATCCCACCCACCCCGCCTCCCCGGAACCCTAGCCATGGCCGCGGCCGCCCTCCTCCGCCGCGTCCCCGCCGCGCGCTCCCCCTGCGCGGCCCTCATGGCGGCGGCGCGCCCGATCTCCGACTCCACCACGCCGCTCACCATCGAGACCTCCATGCCCTTCACGGCCCACATCGTCGACCCGCCCTCCCGCGACGTCACCACCACCCCCGCCGAGCTCGTCACCTTCTTCCGCGACATGTCCCTCATGCGCCGCATGGAGATCGCCGCCGACTCCCTCTACAAGGCCAAGCTCATCCGCGGCTTCTGCCACCTGTACGACGGCCAGGAGGCCGTCACCGTCGGCATGGAGGCCGCCATCACGCGCAAGGACTCCATCATCACCGCATACCGCGACCACTGCATCTACCTCTCCCGCGGCGGGGACCTCGTCACCGCCTTCGCCGAGCTCATGGGACGCCAGAGCGGATGCTCCCGCGGGAAGGGCGGATCCATGCATTTTTACAAGAAGGACGCCAACTTCTACGGCGGCCACGGGATCGTCGGCGCGCAGGTGCCCCTCGGATGCGGCCTCGCCTTCGCGCAGAAGTACAGGAAGGAGGACAGCGTCTCCTTCTCGCTCTATGGTGATGGTGCCGCCAACCAGGGCCAGCTATTCGAGGCGCTCAATATTTCCGCCCTTTGGAAGCTGCCCGCCATACTCGTCTGCGAGAACAACCATTGTAAGTTGCCCCGCCAATTGTAGAGGTTTGGGATTGCATCGTGGTGTACCTGTTGCTCATGTGATGCGATCTGGTTTCCGATATGCAGATGGGATGGGAACCGCTGAGTGGAGGGCGGCCAAGAGCCCCTCATACTACAAGCGTGGTGACTATGTGCCTGGATTGAAGGTGATCTCAAATCCCTCTTGTTGACTTGGCTCATGATCGTGCATGGATTGATGAGGGTTGACTACCATCATGAATTTTATTTCTGTGCAGTATGTTTGTTTGCTTTTCGTGGGGAGGGGTTGACCTTCTCTCTGCCTGTTTTGTAAGTTGCACAAGAGGCTGTTACTCGATTGAATGATATAAATTGTTTATGGTATTTTAGATCAGGAATAGCTGCTAAAACATGTACAATAAGAGGAGGGCATTATTTGATTGAAGGATATAGAACTGTTTAGTATGGGGTATTTTATCAGATGATTAGCTATTCCAACATGTACATGAAGAAATGTCTTTAATAATTTACTATGGCTGCCTAAAGGCAACTTTGATTTGTCCTGAGTTAATAGGTTTGCAAATAGAAACAACGCTGTGTTTTAGGAGTAGCATTTCAATCTCCTCCAGATTATTGGCCATGATGAGTCAGGCTATACTCTGAAGTATGTTGTCATTTCCTGCCATTTTTGTATCCTGGGCCGTTTTCTGCTTTGGGTGCAAGGTGATAACATAAGCTTGTGTGCGATGTCTATTACCTACCTTGTATTTTCTACTGACATCGTAAAATTATGTCTGGTGTAGGTCGACGGAATGGATGTTCTTGCGGTGAAGCAAGCATGCAAATTTGCGAAGGAGCATGCCATTGCAAATGGCCCAATTGTGAGTAAATAAAGACTATTTGTTTCTTCTGTAACTTTTAAGTATGAATATCAGAGTGCATGATGGTTGTAGGACTAGGTGGTGCTAATAGGCTGGCTGTTCTTTTGTATTTTTTTCGTTAGGTTGCAGTAACGGTCAATGTCTAAGACTGTACTAACTTAATTGAGCCATACTCACATATTTTCTCCTGAAAATATCATCTGCTATGCCTAACACAGGTTTTGGATCTTTCCTGACATTAAATCTGTTGTATTTGTCTCCCAAGAATTTGGCCTTGCTTGCTAGTCTATCAATTGATTGCATGCTAGAGTAGGTTGCTAAAATTATATGCATTGGAGGCTTAGAGCTCAAAAATCTTATATGCATTGATGATTAATCCATCTAACACAGTGATTCCATCTTTGTTTGCCTTCTCTTGTTTCCATTGAAACTCTTAAGACTGTTCTGTTTCCAGATCCCCAAAACTACTTCGCTGAGCTATGCCAATTTCTGCCCCTCTCACATGTAAAATATGAAAATAATACACAATAGCTTAAGGCCTGATTGTTACATCTTTGAACAATGATTAACGTGATGCTAACTTTAATTTATTATTGTCTGCTGATGATACTTTTTATTACTATCTAACTAATAATGCATGGCCATGAGCTGAACATAGTTGAGTGTGAATGCTTAAATCTCTTTGTTGCTTAACTTTATGGACAGTTACAGTCATTTTATATATGGCCGCGACTGTTTCCATATTAGTCTTACCTGTTGTTAACTATTAATAGTGGGTAATTAATTTCCCAATAGTTTTGGGAGTGGAGAGATTTGTTAGTACTGAAATCCTGGCTACTAATAAATTCCCATTATTAGGTTCTTGAAATGGACACCTACAGATACCACGGCCACTCTATGTCTGATCCAGGAAGCACTTACCGCACCAGGGATGAGATCTCAGGTGTCAGACAGGTTGGAATGTTGTGGCCTTTTTAGTTTGAAGGTTAGGGTGTGCCAAATGTTTCTATTTCAACAATCATTTGTTTTATGGCACCAACAGGAGCGTGATCCAATTGAGAGAGTTAGAAAGTTGATCTTGGCTCATGACCTAGCAACGCCTGCTGAGCTCAAGGTATGAGATTCTATTGAAAAAAAGTCAAGTATGTTCACTGTGTAAATGGTCTTCAGTGTGAATTAGAAATGCAGAATTAGTACGTATTTCATTCTGAGGAATGTTCTCACATTCTTAGTATGGATTTATGTTCTTCCCAGGACATTGAAAAGGAGATAAGGAAAGAAGTCGACACTGCTATTGCTAAAGCCAAGGTTACAATTGCATTTGGATATACATACTCTTTTAGTGCACCTTGAATTTCTTGTGCTTATCACTTACATATACATACTCTTTTAGTGCACCTTGAATTTCTTGTGCTTATCACTTACATATACATACATCTTTTAATATCTTCAGGAAAGTCCTATGCCTGATACTTCTGAGCTTTTTACGAATGTATATGTCAAGGGTTTCGGCGTGGAGGTTAGTTGATGCCTAATCTTTTATTTAGCCTCTTCAGACGTGAATTCACCATTTTTATCCTGTCTGAAGTGATTCTGGACTTGTCAAACTCTAGTCAGAGCTTTATCTTGTGAAATGGCATTTTAGTCTAATATATCTTGTTTCTTTTCACTTGTACCAGTAGTAAGCCAATACATTTTCAAGCCCGAGAACTTTTTTTACGATTCTGGTTTGAAACTGTCAATTGCACTGCTTCTTGAAAGCTAACTACCAGATTATGATTGGGCTAATACTACAAACTTATGTACTAGTTTAACCATAGGTGCACTCTGAACATTCAAGGAGATGAACCAGTTCTAACACACTCTTTGATGATGCAGTCATTTGGCGCAGACAGAAAGGAGTTGAGAGCTACACTCCCATAGGTCGCCAACCTGAAGAAGGGCACTCTTCTAATACGAGAGATGTCGAGGAGAAATAAGTGCTGCTGAACAAACGCTTGGGCATTGCTGGCAGTTTTGTTGCAAAACGAACCTGTATAGAGATGCGATGTCAGGAGGATCTGCTCCTTATTTGTTTTGCTTCTTTTTCTTTTTTTGCAATTCATTTAAACTGCTGCTGGTTGGCTTCGTATTGAGGCTAGTGATTTGACCTGCATAACCGCTTCTGTTTGCAAAATCATGAGTGGAAATTAAAAGTTTGCTCGTGCTGTAAGCCTTGCTAATCGATTATAGCTTCTGTTCACATGGAAACAGTTATATTTCCCCGTTCTCTTATGAAAGGCAGCAAAGGTGGTTCTTTGGGCAGTGCCATCGACCCATCAATCACGTGTGGATCGGTGGATGTGGTATTTTGTTGTCCTTTCATGAAACATCCTTTTCCTGTACCCGTAGTTATTGTTTTTTTTTATTTTGAAACAAAATTTTGTCTTTCTGAAACACAATGCACAGCTTGTAGAATGTTCTTGGCAGTGTTATTGTAGTTTTGGACCAATTCATACGGTGCTGTCTATCAATGGCAGCACGTCAGCTTGTTGCACCTTACAGAGGCTGAAACTAGAAGGATTGCTCTTGCGAATTTGTTCTTTCATATGAGCAATGTGGCTGCTGAGACACAACTACAAGAAAGTTTGTTATTGTTTGAACATGTAAAAATGCAATGAAGCGATACCAGTTAGGCCCTGTTTGGAACACAGGATCTCAAAACATAGGAATATGAAAAATGCAAGAATCTAGATGTCATGTAACCTGAATTTCTGTAGGAATCAATACCGCAGGAAAACTTTAAGGCCTCGTTTTGCACAGCAGGTTTTTGAGGGGGTCAATAGGCCCTGTTTGGAACACAGGATCTCAAAACATAGGAATATGAAAAATGCAAGAATCTAGATGTCATGTAACCTGAATTTCTATAGGAATCAATACCGCAGGAAAACTTTAAGGCTTTGTTTTGCACAGCAGGTTTTTGAGGGGGTCAACGAGTGTTTCCCCGGCCCAGCTGCAGATCCTGAAAAATTTTGCTCGACCGTTTTGTAGGCTGGGTTTGGACGGGCTCAGCCCCAGATACCCTCGGCAAACCACTCGGAAACCTTCTCGTACACGCTTATATTAAAACGCTAGCCCTCCCTTGATTTTCTGTCGCTCGCTCCCTTGATCGGTCGCCCTGACGTTTTGGGTGAACCGAGCGGCGTCACCAAATCCACGTGGGATCAATACTCCCCAACCCACCGAAATACCGTTGTGCAAAACAAAGCCTAAAGTGTCATTTGGAGAAATGCATGAAGCATAGCCGCAAGGAGATAGAAACATGAGGAGAGACCTCAATCCTCATGTTAGTTTTCCTCCAAAATTAGCCTATTCCATAGAAATTTCAAAGAAATCTAGGAGTCCTATTATTTTGATCCAAATGGTGCAATAGGAATTTTTTCTATAGGAATCACATCCTCTAAATTTCCAACACTTTTCCTCTGTTCCAAACAGGCCCTTGAGCTTGTCGATAGCATATTCTCTTTCATATATTTTTTATAGAGAGATGGTTTTTAACTACTCATTTATGATTATTTGGGCCTCGTTTTGTTGTGTTTGAACCGGTTTATGCATGTTTATTCCCGGCCCACCCCAAAACACATCGCTGGCTATTTTGCACGCCAGGATAGACCTGGCTAAGCCCAAGATTTCTCCCGAAAACCCCTCGGGTCGGAGGGGATCTGCAACATAGATGTAAGTTTTTTTTTCAAGAATACACCACAGACGGTGTATTAACTGCATAGAAGAGGCCAAAAGGCCGATACAAGCCACTAGGGAAGATGTGCTGTCAATAGGGGTGACAACTTTCCAACTCATCAAGTTTCAACCTCCATCAAGCAACTGTGGCAACAATGCCACCGGCAAAGGAAAAGAGTTCGTCCTAAACAAGCTAGTTGCCTGCCACAATTCTGCCTCCTTTCTGATCTTGCGTTTGACTGTCACCACCGAAGGCGCCGCCCTAGTGCATGTACCTCATTTTATTGATGGCATGTGGGACAAAACAGTGTTTAAACATGCTTTGATTGAGAACGAATATGGAAGTGAAGTGCAATCTTGATGTTGCCAAAGAAATTGGCCATGTTTATCATCTAGAATCTCTCTGTATTGTTGACTCAAGAAAGTTATTCTACCACACAATATTTGGCACTAAGTACAAATGCCCCCCTAAACAATTGGCTCAAATATCCACGAACATTTTACGAAAATATGGTGGAATACCATTAACTATCATGACAATTGCCAGCTTACTGGCATGTAATTAGGGTAATACAAATGCATACGAGTATTGGTCAATGGTGTACCAGTCTATGGGTTCAGGGATACAAAATAGTCTTGATGATTTGAAGAATATGATGAGGATGTTATTAGTCAGTTACTATGATCTATTGTTGCATCTGCAGACTTGTTTATTGTATCTAATCCTGTATCCAGAGGATTGTTGGATTGAAACAAGCACATTGATATGGAAATGGGTGGGTGAAGGTTTTCTTAAAAAGGAGCATATGAGGAGCCCGTATAAAGTAGGAGAGGATTACCTTGATGAGATCATTAATAGAAGCTTGGTCCAGTCCAAGTGGTAAACATTGACAACAGTAACCATAAGGTGAAAGGTTTTCGTATACACGATATGGTGTTTGATCTCATCACTTGTCAAATTACGAAAACTTTCTAACAAGATTAGGTAGTGAGCAGCTCCTTTCTGTACCAAGTAAAGTTTGTCGACTATAGCCCCCAAACAAGCAAGAAACTGGTCTTTCAGCTGCCGACCGAGAGCTTATCCCATGTGAGATCACTTACTGTGGCAAAATCATCTTTCAGTTTGTTGCCGACACTTTTGTGTTTTCCAGTCCTGCGTGCATTGGATTTTTCTTTTTTGCTAAATTTCACCGATTATTAATAATCATCAACAGTAGTACAAAGAGTCGCAAAAATAATAAAAATGACAAATAGGTCATTGGACCACCTAGCGACGACTACAAACACTAGCACCAATCGAAGGCGCGCCGCTGTCCTCGCCCTTTTATCACCGGATCCAGGTAAAGCTTGTCGTAGTAGAGCTTGTTGTAGTAGACGGACAAGAAGTCATCGTGCTAAAACCTCAAAGAACCAGCGCACCAGAGCAGCAACCATCACCAAAGATAACCAACATAGATCGAAAGAGACTGACCTTAAAACACACCAACGGAAAAAAAACGACCCGATTCCAAGATATTCGTTGGACACACGATTCCACATGCCCTCGTCCGATGCTAGACGCACCACCAGAACGAGGATAGAACAAGGAGAACTTTATTCTAACTTTAAAACGTAGTCGCCGCCTCAACATCCTAAAAAAGACACTAAAAACAGTTTAAATAAACCATTGAGACCTTCTGACAGCGAGGGGCCGTGGTCCACCACGCCTCCAAGCCCTAAGGCCGTCGAGACAGGACGAACCAATGGCGTCGCGGGCGAAGGGAAGCTAGGAACCTTTGTCGCCGCCTCCTGGAGCGCCTCTCCTCTCCTACGCTACCGGTTCTGACTGCTAATTGGTTATTTTGCGTGCATTGGATTTTAGTGGTTGCAGTCAAGTGAATGATCATCCTTTGAAGGATATTTGTAATTTGATCCACCTGAGGTATTTGAGCCTACGTCGGACATCTATCAGCAAGATCCCAAAGGAGATTGGGAATCTACGATTTTTGCAGGTGCGGGATATGAGTACACATCAACCTTTGTGCAACTAACACAACTGGTGTTGCTTTGAAATGCCCAGCGATACCGTCTGTGCAATACAAAAATGGATGCGCTCATTGTTTTCCCTCTCCTTTCTAGGTATCACAGTAAAAACCTTGGGAGAGGAAGTCCTTCAAGTTCTTGGGAGCATACCGTCTCTCAGTGACCTCAACATACGGGTAAACGACCCCACACAAGGTAGAGGAGGAATGTTAATCATTGACAATAGTTACCCATTTCGGTGTCTATCAGTGCTCAGTATTGGTAGTACCCAGCGAATGGAATTGCTGTTCACAAAAGGAGCCATGGAACAACTCCGAACCCTCAAGTTAAGATTCAGAGTGCGGAATATGCGTCAATATGCATAAATATATTCACCCCTTGAAGCAATAAATATATTCACCCTTTGAAGCAATAAATATATTCTTCAACTAGTTAGTTTCGTATTTATTTATTAGAGTAAATTCTAATTTTTACCCCTTAGTTTAATATTTTTTACACTAGTTACCCCATTTAGTAAATTTTCTTTCTAGTTACCCCATTTAGCAAAAGTTTTGCCAAATTTTACCCCTTCTAATTTTTCTTGCATCTTAACTTTGAACTACTGAGTGCAAAGAGCATCCCATGCTATCCTACCAACAAGTTAAAGGCAACAAACGACCACGATGGCATGCTCATCACACGGAGACTGCAATTTAGGTCTTGTCCACCAAGTTGCTGCAGTGCATATGAAAATCCATGTGATCCGGCTGATCGAACCGCCGCACATATGTCTACCGGTCTATATGTGTGTTAAGCAAGTCCGCGCGCGTCGTCTGCTAGGCGTTGTTTGAACAAGAACTCAGTTATTAGCTTTTTCTTAAAAGGATCAATAGGTCAGGAGTGGTGTTCATTTTGACATACGCAGCATGCATATATAGGTTTTGATCGGCTTAAGCATGTGACCATCTGTTCTTTTTTGTGTGGATAGACACAATCTGTCCTTCATGTTAGATACAGAGAGGCGGTAGGTGTACTGTATGGGAAATAGCACTTGATTGTAGTAAATTATTTTTAAGCACTTGAACATGGTACACCAGCGTGGTCATTCCTTGATTTTAACCTTTTCATATAATAATTACACATAATTAAACCAATTGGTACGTGATGTGTACCTGACACTAGGGCCCCGCAGATAAAAATGCTCATGAAATTTTAGAAGGGGTAAAAGTTGACACAATTTTTGCTAAATGGGGTAATTTGGATGAAAACTTTCCAAATGGGGTAATTAGTGTCAAAATTGTCAAAGTAGAGGATAAAAACTGGAATTTACTCTATTTATTATATTGGTCCTTTACTTCACTTACTTTTTCAGTTGAAATATTAATTTTTGCAGCAGGTTGCAACCCGTTCCGGCATCGAAGTTAATGTTGTACTGGCAATGCTGTTCTACCAATTATTTGATCATTTTAACACGAACATTCATGCACTAGAGACATGAATTCGCTATGTGAGCAACGACAATCAGCACAAACATAATTGTGATAACTGAATTTGCTTACACATACCGGGCTGGGCTGACGTAGATCAAACTAATGCCTTGTGTCTCCTCGTCGTAAATTGCTCTAATTTGACCATCCATCGTGTGTGTGCTGTGTGACAACTGACAACACTATGCACTAGTATTATCGGTTCCAGCTCACAACTATTTTGCCGTACTAAATCAAGTATTGCTAACAAAAGATTAAATTGGCTAATCTGATCCAGCTTCCTGCGGTACCAAGATTGGTGTCTTCACATGCCCGACAGTACGAAGATTGATGCCCTCACTCACTGTCCTCCCTCTTCTTCCTACGTATCACAATTGATAACTTGGGAGAGGAGAAGCTTCAGGCTCTTGGGTGCCCACCGTCTCGTTCCCGCAACATATGTGTAATAAACTTAAGCCCACACAAGGCAGGGACAGAAGGTTGATCGTTGACAGTGATTATCCATTTCAGTGTCTAACAAGGCTCAGTATCCGGGCTTCCAAGAGTAGTACCGATGGTGTTTACACATGGAGCTACACAACAGCCCCCTAGCACTTACGTTAAGTTTCAGAGCACTGGACATGACGCGTCAATTTGGTGAATTGGTCCCAGAGAACCTCTGTACACCCGAAGTGCACAAAAATCATCAATTGCAAATAGAGTGTCAAACTGAATCCAATTTAAAGAATTAGATCTAAGGAAGCATGCGAGCCACATTAGCATTACATATAGATCGTACTGCAGTACTGCAGTTTAATCTGCAATGTCAGTAGCACACGCAATTTAAGTGTACTTACCTCAAACAGCTTTCGTCCAATTTATATTAATATAAAGCAACCAATGAGGCATTCTTTGGTAGAGACAACGCTCAAAAACAAAAATAAAATAAAAAGAAGAGAAAAAGAAAAAAAAGAAAACAAGGCCGATATAATGGCTTGATTTAAACAAGGTTGGCCGCCATCGCTGCGCCCTCGGAGAATGCCCACCATCGACCTAGCACTCCAAAAGCGCGTATCAAGCAACACCTTCAAGAAGGAAAGCGACGACACCGACGCTGTTGCCCAGAAAAATCCTAGGGTTTCCCCTGATACGCGGCGGGAGGTGGAGAAGAGGTACACCCGACGCCCTTCAGGAAGGACGGCAACACCCGCGGGCGTTACCGCGTCGGTGTCAAAACGACAAGGATTTCTCCCGACCCCTCAAAAAAACCAATTCCCGGATGCTTCGGATTGCTCCACCACTCTCGCCACCCACAAGCACGCGCCACCACGGACGAGCCGCCACCCCCGTCATCTCACCGTGACCCACGATGCGAGACCGGACAGAAATGAGGGACTTGGCGAGCCGGTACTCTGGCTGCGGGAGAGCTACTCCGTCGGAGGACGGCGAAGCCGGATCACGGAACATGGGCAAACCAGGCCTCGCTGGCCGAGCCCGAATGGACCGTGAAGCCCTGCCGCCGCTGCGGCAAAGTGCCGCTGCCAACATCAACCGTAGCGCTAGCCCCACCTCCCCCGTCCACCGGAGGATCCATCGCCACTGCAGATCCCCACCGCCAAGCAGCAGCATCGTCGCCATCATGCGCACCCGGACCAACCGGACCGAGACACACCATCGTAAACCACCTCCCGGAGCCGCCTCCGTCAGAAGGTCGTTCACGCCGAGCACCTTCCGGGGCCGCCGCCTCGGCATCCACGCTCTCGTGCCCGTAACAGGCAGAGAACGGCTCGCCGACGCCTAGGAATGTCGTGCCACCGACATCGCACGGTTGTCAAACAGAGCCGTCTTTACCACGGCAACCAACAGAGGACACGCATCGATTCGGACCGGGACAGCGAAGGCCGCGCCAAAGCCTGCAGCCAGGGCCGCCGGATCTGGGCCCACCTGGCCCAGATCGACGACCACGACGGTGCAACCTGGCAAGCTCCAAGCCACAACCACCTCTGAGGTCGCCGGTGACCTACCCCGAGCCCGCTGGTCGGGACGAGGCCCGCATGCCCAGATCGGGCCGCTGGCCCCAAGATCTGCAGCGTTAAACCACCACCGCGCCGCCACCCGCCAGAGCCACCGCGCCGTTTGTCGCCCGCGCCGGGAGTCGCTGCCGTCGTGAAGACGCCGCCGGGCCAAGTACCACGCCGCCCATGCCGCACCGCCGCAGGTGGCTGCTGCCCGGCGAGGCCGCCCCTGCACTGGCGGAGCTACACGAGGGCCAACCCGGGCCACGGCCCGCCCAAGATTTTTGCCTAAAAAAATTCATACCTATGCATGAGCCGCTCAGCCGCTCAATCCACTAGTACTACCAAAAAGCTACTTGGTTGCAGACCCAAGCCAGGCAAAGGAGCAAGCACCGAGCAATTTGGAGGGACCAGGCAGCCAAAGACCACCAAGACCACTTATTCCCAGCTACGAAAATACATACGGCGTACTACTACTGCTATTGAACTCAGAGCAGAGCTCAGTGAGACACAGGGCACAGTTATCACAATCATTGATTGTCCCAAAACAAGACATCGTTGATTGTTACAATATAGAGAGATCACTGGATCTAACGTGCCGGAAGAACTTTGCTAGGTACTCGCTCAGTTTCAGAATTGAGGATGTGTGGCGCCCCGCAAAAATCACTACTAGAAAATCGCGTTGTTTTTGTGCATTGCATCATCATAACCGCATGCTCATGTTATCATGTCACATTGTATTTGTGCATCGTCATGTCATCATGCATGTGTTTGTCTGAAACTATTTTCGTAAAGCCTGATTTTGTTTTCTAAACGCCCCGTCTTGATTTCAAATTAAAACCCGGGTCTCCGAAATATTTTGTTTTGACTAACCACGGTTTGCAAAAGCCCCGTTTTAATAAATAAAATGTTTAATTATTTTAGGGGGCAGCCGTACCGGGCCGATCCGACCCAGTCGGCCACCCCAGTACAAAACCAGCCCCCCTAAACCCTTTTCCTACCCAGTCCTATTCTACCCACCCTTCAGCCACCTCACCCCCTCCAATCCCTTGGCGACACCTCACCACTCCCTTCCCCCTATCCTATCCCAGCCCGCCACCTCACCTCCCACTGGTCAAACCCACGTCGACACGCCACCACGCCGCCCTGGCCCGACCCCACCACCCCGACCCGCTCCCGACACTGCCCACCTCGGCCCCACCACCTGTCCGTCCTCTCTCTCTCTTCCTCCCCGCCGACCCCACCTCTGCGCCTCCTCCGCCGGCCGCGCCTCCTCTAGCTCCGCCACCATGCCCGGCTTCTCCATGTCATGAGCCCTGCACTTATGGGCCACATGCCCGAGCCTCCCGTTGCCTCCTCTCAAGCTCCCCATCTCCAACCACCGGCGTCGACCTCGATCCCGCGCCATGGCCGAGGTCCTCCCGGCACCTAGACCGCCGCCTCGTGCCTCGCCCACAAGCTCCTTCCCATATCGCTGTCCGCTTGCCGCAGGGGGGGTCCGCTCTCCACGCCCCGGCACCGTCGGCCCGCGCCCCTCCTGCTGTCACGAGCTCCTCGAGCCGGCCTGCCGGCCTCCCTCCTCCTCGAGCTCGGTTGCGTCCCACGCCGACCCCGTCTCTGGCACCTCTTCCCCGCCGTTCAAGCCAGATGTCGCGCCCCCTGGCCATGGCGCCGCACTTGCCATCCCTGTCGAGCTCGCCCCGCTGCCTTTGGCCGCTTCTCCCTGCAATTCGTCTTGCCGCATCTCAACCGAGTGGCGTCTTGCCCATTGGTGTCTGGCCAGGACACCTTTCAGCGCCCGTCTGGCGACGACCTCTTCCCGGCGGCGCTCTCCTCCAGCCTCCTCTGAACCAAAGACATGACACCCTCTCTCGCTCACGCTTCCAATGTTTTATGTTTTCATGTGTGCACCCATGGTAATGTTGCGGTAGGATGTTGGAACTGGTCAGGTACAACCAGAGAACGCCGTTGTCCCAAGATAATCTTGGCAAGATCTTCGGCGCCACCCGAAGCACAAGACCGTCTCGTCACAAGAGCCCCGATGCCCTTTTGTCGCCAAGATCTGCATCGTTACGGGTTTCGTCGACCAATGTGCGAGGTGGAACCCGATGACGCCGGTACCCCAAGATCTACCACACGGACGCACCACGGACTCGGAGAAACCCTCGGACGCCAAGATCGCCCACATGGAACCGAAGGTGTCGAGACCCTGAAAACCGATCCTCCCGGAGTCGAAAGACCGAACCCTGGCGTGCCAAGTTCTTCGACCCGAAGGCCACAGATGCGACAAGTACTTCTTTCCGGACGCTAAGGTCATCGACACGGATACGCCAAGCACTTCGCCACGGAACGCCAAGTTCTGCATCCCGAACGTCAAGACCGACCCGATACGAGGACCCGACAAGATCTTCGTGACGACAAGATCGGCACCGACCAGGGCGGATCCGATGTGACCCCGACGCCAACCAAGTTCTTCTTCTCGGATGCGACAAGATCGACTTCCGTTGTCCGAGACCGATCTCGTCGAGCCGTTCTCCCGTCGAACTCGAGACCAACCTCAACCCTCGGAGCCCAAGTTCGCCGAACCCTAATGTGACTCCCTATCCGAGACCCATTATTTTATAATATGACATTATCAACTGATGCATATTAAATTGATCATGCATGCATACTTGTCTGTGGTTTGGGGGCATTATGCCAATTCACCTCATAATTAAATATGGAGTCTATATGCGGGATATCTTTGTCTTATTCCGGACTTTATTTAAATTGGTGTAGCGAACCGATGCCATGTTCCGCCCTGTTAACCCAACACTTAATTTGCGGGGTAGATAAATAACTCGAACCTAATAATAAATGTCGGGACCCCGGTTCCGCTTAATATGATCTAATTGCATCTCATGCCTGTCACGCCATACATCATACATGCATCATGCCCGATCTTTTGCCGTAGTATTATATAGTGCATCCGGTGTTTCTTCTAGTGCTTTGCTTCTTCACGGATTAGGCCGATGAGTGGATGCGAGTGTCGACCCGATCTTCGGATGAACCTTCGGCAATGTTTTCAGGCGAGCACCTTCCCCTTTCTACCTATCTTACTTTTATAGTATTTATTCCCTCCTGTTGATCTATTGCTATCTGTGTTGCGATGCTATAGTTTTCGTACCCGTGATATCCCTTGCAGCCTTATATTGCCTTGGACACATCCTATTACCCGTTGTTTGGTAGATAGTTGGACTTGCGCGTCGTAGTCGCTTGCTTAAGTGTGGTTGCGTGTCGACCAGTACCACACTTGTTGGAGTATTGCCACATGTTTAATGTTGGAGATGATCATGGCTTTAATTACTGTTTAATAACTAAAATTGAAGTAGGTAAATGCAGAGGCACAGGTGGGCAATAGATGTTATTTGGTTGTTAACCGTCCACTTGTGTCCCGGGACCCCGAGTTTTTGACACCTGTTCCGAGATCGAGCGCGCTAACCACAGGTGGGGTGTATGGGCACCCCCATCGATTTAGTACCTGATTCCAAGTAGTGTACTGGGGGCCACAATTAGTTTGGGGCTTTATTACTATTCTGTACTTATGCAATGCTTTACTGCTTTATTTACGATTTTGCGAGGAGCACCTGTACTGTTTAGTATCGTGACACGTTTTCGCTGTATCGACAAGCCCGAGAGTTTCGGGTTCCCAGTCGTTTACAGCCGTCTCCACAAACCCTGAGTCCGTCTCGGAGACCGGCCGACTGCTATGGGTAGCTTAGGGGTGGCCCGTGCTTGCTTTGGGTCCGGGAAGCGTCGTGTCCAAACCCGTCGACATACCGTTGGGTGTATGTTTTGTGATCTTGTACCTACGATCCGACAACAAGGGTGTAGGTGTGGAAACTTTTGTGCACCCTGCAGGTTAAATCTTTTCGAGAAGCCGTGTCCACGGTTATGGACGACTTGAAGCAGGTCTCAATCATAGACAACTATAACTAAAGTTTATCGTTATAATTTGACTTGTATCCGATATGACTAGTAATCGCTTCACTACAACGGAATGGCTAAATAAAAGTACCAACAAGCTGGGTTTTGGGATATCTCATGCTAATCGATATTTGACTAGTAAGTGTTGCAACTACAACGGAATGGTTAACTAAAACTGCCCAACGCTTATTATATCGGGATGACTCATGCTATTTATATTTGACTAGTAATTGCCGCAACTATAACGGAATGAGTAAAGCGCCAACGTGTGAGTTCCTCGGTTGACTTTCTCATTTGGTCTCGAGGGAAACACCAGGATGGGTATGTTTGGTGGTAGTATCGTTGGTTCGGATAGGTCTTTCTTACCTCTCTCGATAGCCGGGTTATATCGAGTCTCTATAGGTTGTTTAGTGCATGCTACTGCCGCTCAAATCCACCATACCTATGTAGGCGAGGACCGCAATTCTAGCCTCGCTGCATCTTGGCCTCAAGATCGACCGCTCTCTCTTTCTCCTTTGCCCTTTATCGGCACCCCTTTTGTTAAGCAGGTTTTGGGATCGACGTCGTTAGCAGGGTTACCCTTCCGGCTTGGCCTGGACAGGGTTATGGACGCCATTGGTTATTCTTCAGGGCTCTTAGCTCAATTTGTATCCGTTTTAAAGGTGATTTGGATCTTTGTATTGTATATCTGTATTCTTAACTCTTTGAGTCGTAGTAGTATATATCTGTTCTGTGGGTTCCATCGTGGACTATTGTATAATGATATTACTTCGTTTTCCACCCGCACGAAAGTGCCTGGTGGCCACCTTTGAATCGTTTCTATACGGGTTTGGGAATCGCTGAAACTTGCATAGGGCCGATTCTGAGGGTGTTACAGGATGTTTGAGCTTTTTACGTGCGTGTATTTAGACGAGTCTCACTAAATGGTATCTAGGCACGTGTTTTAGAAAAATGCTAAAACATCTTATATTTTAAAACATAGTATTTTAAAGATCTGAAAAGTTCTTCCCGCGCGTTAGATCCAGTGATCTCTCTATATTGTGAATTCAAAAAATCAAAAAGTTCCAAAATATTGAAATAATTCTAGATTTTGTCAATAATATGCCCTACAAAAACCGACTAAAAAGATATATCCTACCGGCATGCAAAATTCTTTTTTACTATGGGCAACACAAAATGACAAAATGTAATATTTTTGAGATATGAAGTTTTGTTATTTTTTATATAATTCAAAATACACATTATTTTCAATTGACAGTTTGCATATCTTCGGTATACATCGCTGTTACTCCTAGCACTATTTTATTTGAGAACGGGGCAGTAGCCTAGTGGTTGGGTCGAAGTTGGCGCATCCTAGCGACCGGAGTTTGATTCCAGGGACGAATTTTTGAAATTCTCGCGACGACTCGCTTCTACTATATTAAAAAAACTGTCTAGTTTCTCCTAGCACTGTTTCTTTTTTTTTTAGTTTCTTTCTTGCCTAAATCTTTATTAGCAGTTTAATAGCTTGATTTTCACTCAGATTTCTCCTCAAACTCCTAGTTAGTGAAAAAAAGTGCTCTTTTTTGGTTTGGCCCGCCCAACATTTTCTTTAAAGCTCCGCCACTGCGTCCCTGCGCACGGGAAAAGAAGATCCCGCCGCCGCCAGCCCCGCGCGGGCTTCGCCCGGTGGAGCTCTCCGACGGCGGCGGGGAAGGAGGGGGGAGGGAGAGGCGAGCGGCGGCGCTCGGGATGGGAGCGTCTCCGTCGCCCGCACGGGAGCGATGAGAGACGCGAAACGGTTTTTTCCCAAAGTCCCTCATTTAAATGTACTTACTAGTTCTTACAGAGCAAATCTGATAGCTCAGACAAGTACGCAAGCCCCTCTAGAAATGGGAAACGCCACTGCTACGACTAGATATGGCTGCAATTCTCCCGGCCGTGCAGGACGCGCGGCGCAGCGGTGAAATGTAGTCGGAGAAGACGGTATGACGGCGGGGATGGCAGCGCCAGCAGCATGAGTTTATCTTTTCCAAAAAAAGGGACGAGGCAGTTGAAGGCCTTTGTGTAACAAAAATGGAGGCCTAACCCAACGCTTTAAAAAGCTTCTCTTCTACTGGAGCAGGCCTACTTTTTACACCCGCCTTATTTGGGCCTATAATGGGCCGAATCTAGTATTTTTCGTTGTTGACATGGTCTGGTGCTGGTGCACCTTTTATATTATCTGGTGTCCCGAAGAGACTTCAAAAAAAAAACTCTGGTGTCCTGAAGGGGTATGCACCGACCGACCAGAAGAAGCGTGGCACGTTGTTCAGCTTCGGCTGCGGTGGTACACTATCCTGCGTGGCGTGATGGCTGGACCTACACGTCCCCATTGTTACCCGTGGTGTCGACCGAATGTCACCGACAGAGATGCATGTGCGTGCGTGCGTGCGTGTGTATATGCATGGACACGCACCGCTACCCTACACAGCTGCATGCGAAACCGTACTTGGTATCGGCCGTATCTCATCAGGTCGACGCACGGCGATGTACTAACTATACGTATTTCATCATGTCCACTGACTGACGTAGTACGAAATCACTCGCAGATAACCACCCGATCGAGAACGTGGAGGTCGTGTCGATCGAAAGCAGCCAATCGCTCGCCTTCATCTCGTCCAGTCCAGGTCTCTCTCTTCGTCGCAAACTGAATGGACCGACCGACCCATTCAAAGTCGGATAGCAAGTTGCCACTGGCATTTTCTCTCCGCACCGGAGAGATAAAACTTCAAGGAGTACAAAAAAAGTAAAGAACATGATTGATGAGATAAAAAGAAGTGAAGGGACGACGTGTATGCGAGCAAATGGTCCAAAACACTGGAAGACTCATCGCACAAGCGCTGGCGGAAAACGGGAAAACGATGGCGTACGTGAGCGTGACCGTGACCGTGGTGCGAATGTGGATCGAAGCTCTAACCGCGTACGCCGCGCGCGCGGGGGACGAGACTTGTCCTTATTAATCTTAGAAAAATCTAATGACAGGCGTCGCACACGTCTCTCGTCCCGTATGGCTCGATGCGAATCGTTCGTATTGAATCGACCGCTCTTATCTCTGTCTTGTAGCCAAACCTTATCCTCTCACATTCATGGCCGCACAACCATTCCCTCTCTCTCGTCGAGTTTGCGGCCATCAGGTGGAGCACCCTCGCGCTCGAAGGCGAGGTTCTCGTCGGGGAAGGGGACGGCCCCGTCTAAGCGGGCTGCTAGGACTGGAGGCCCGATGACGCGCCGGCCGTCATGCGGCTGCTACAAGAGCTTCAAGCGCGGAGGCGGAGGAGTCCGAACGCGACTCCAAAGACTCGATGCTCCAGCTCGCCGTCGTCGAGGCGTAGTGGCAGAGTGGTTGAGGACCTTGCGAACCTTGCTCTCGTCGAATAGCTCTGCAACGGTCCTGCTTGCTTGGCTCTGTTCCTCCATGCTTATTTCTTCTACGCTTTCATGCATGCAGTAGTGGCACCAACATTATACTCTTATAATTTGGAAATTATGGTTAATTAATCTGGCATTTGAAACCAATTAACCTGGTAATTGATATTGTCAAAGAACATGGTAGTTGTCTCATAAACAACTAATCTGGCAATCATGGCTAATTAATCTGGCAATTCTAGGAAATTCTTGAGATTTTAATCCGGTAATTTCTTTATCAGAGAATATGAAGTGTTTACACACATAATTAATCTGGCAATCATGTCTAAGTAATCGTGGCTAATTAAACTGATAATGGTGGCCAGTTATTCTGGTGTGTGTGACTAGTTAATCAGGTGAGCATTTGGTATGTGTGACTAGTTAATTTGATATGTGTGACTAGTTAATCTGGTGAGCATTTTATAAACAACACGTAGTTTTAAAAATCTTCTGCTAGTGTAATATATATAATGATCAATGTGAGAGATGTGTGGAAGTGTTGTGTAAATAGTATTGCATTGGCCTTTTTACAAGTACTGTGCTAGCTGACAGCTTCCTGGTTGCATGCGCCAGTGAAAGTGGTTGCATGCGCGAGAACAGAACGGGTCAGCCGGTAGACTACTGACATGTTTATACCTTACGGGTACGCGGCCAAGCATACCTGGTCCAGTCCAAGGAAGGCCCACAGCAGATGTACGCTGGCCTATGAAGATTTTCGGGTGGCCAAGGCCCATGACGTCTTCGGATCCTTGGAGAGCAAGACTAGCGTAGATAGAAAATTCAAAGGGGTAAAACCCTAGAACTTGTAACCGACTAGGACTATGCCCGGGACCTGCCTAAGTCTATATAAAGGCCAGGAGGGCACGACCTAGATCTGTCGACTCATACTTTCGCATACGCACCACCACGCCAGATCGAATCAAGACCTCAGAACCTTCGGTTCCGCCGTAATCAAGAGCGCATAAGGAGTAGGGTTTTCCTTCCGGGGCTCGAACTCGGGTAAATCTCGTGTCCCCCGGTTGCTTGTCTTAACTGCTCCACGATCTCCAAAGATCCCCATCTTCTCCAAAACCCAAGTCCATAACAATGGGCATTGATGAGATCAAACCTCGCCAATTGGCGCCGTCTGGGAACGGGCTGTTGATTGTGCGATCGTGACTTTCCCGACTGATCGATCTACAACTCTGGGCGACGGAGAGTCACCTCCTCTTCGGCGCTCGACTTCACCGCCGCTCACGGCCACCATGATGGACTTTGAGCCCAGAGGCACGGACTCGAAATCGCTCGGGAGCTTCGCTTCAAAGGGTGAACCGGCACCTCCGTATCCCGAGCGGTGCCCTACCATCAATCAGGCCCGCTTAGGGCTCTACACCCCATACGCACAACATCATCGCCAGATGATTCTACGACAAAGAAAATGCAACTCCGATCTTTGCGATCCGCCATCGGATGCAGGGACCTACGGTTCCGGATCTGAGAGCTGCGGCAGCAGCAGACCGATCTACAAGCGCTACCAATGCGCCGCAGTCATCCAGGAGCAGCAAACGCCTAACCCGCCGCCGAACACGAACCCCAAACCGCAGGATGTAAACGGCGAAACCAAGGAATGTATAGAATCCCCCACCCGGGGAAAACAACGCCACGCCATCAAACTTAGCAAAGAAGGATGGGTCCAGCATCGCCATGTAGCAAAAGTATATAGTTCTCTCAGAGACTCCACGTGAACCGCCGATGGCATACCACTACCTCCTCATCGAGGAGCATAAGAAGCAAGTCAAGATGCAGAAACACTTGACAAACGCAGCAAGCAGCTGTGAGTCCAGCGCGACGAGTCAAGGCCTCCGCCATGGCCCCGCTCTAGCACGAACGAAACTGGGAAACAAGCATCATGGGTGGAGAACATGGATCCCAGGGCCCGCAGTGATGTGACCCGAACTGTCCACACATCAGCCATGGAGATGGATGCCGACGGCAACATCATCCCGAAGACACCGCAAGTTGCGATCATGGCAGCCATCACAGTATCTCGCCCACCAACCTCCGGAAGGGGACCCGAAAAGAGCCATGCATAAGTCCGCACTCACCGGACTCGGACTCGTCGGAGCTGCGCTCCACGAAGACGCCCCTACGGAGCCGAAGAAGAAAGCTCCGGCCAGGCGCGACCGGAGCCCCACCCCTTCATCCGAAGAGGAAGAGGAACACGACCTTCCTCGAAGGAAGAAGAGCTCGCATCGCCATAAACGCGACTACGACGCCAGAGACGCTGTTACATAGCGCAAAATCGAGAAAGCACGCGCCAAACGTGCATGCTCGCTCAATCCGAGATGGACGAAGACGGCGAGAACTCATGCTCGATGCTTCAAAGAACTGCTCGTGAACACAGATGCCACGCAATATCAAGCTTCCTGATACTCAAGTTCAACGGCACGCAAGATCCAAAAGCGCTCGCTGACCATCCGTCATCCGGCTGTCGCACGGCGGTAGCAAATAAACCGCCATGCAATGCCTTCACCGCAATGACAGCGACACGGGTCTTGCTTTCGCCCTATCATCGTGGTCCATCCGTCGGGAGGATCTAGCTTACGCCTTCATCCGAAATTTCAAGGGCACCAAGAAGAGGCCCGCCAATCAAGAGTTGCGAAAGCATGCACTCAAAACGGGCGAAACTATTCGCCATACATACGCCGGTTCAACACCAAGAACTCCGCAGACACATCTCCGAAGAGAGCCATCGACGCCTTCAGGACGCCAAACGCCCAGACTTCAAGGAGGAACTCGCCAAGCCCAAAACACTCGACCACCTCATGGACATCGCCAATGTGGGCCGACGGCCAAGATTGCATTCACCGAGCACAATCGATGAAGAGGACGACTACGGCAAGACGGAACGCCGCAAGAGGAGATCGCGCGTCTCACGAGGACCGCAACGACCCGACATGGTCGCGGTGGCTACGCCGACCGTCGCAATAACAACAGACGAATAATGAGGATACCGCGGAGGAAACTTCCGCGATGGAGGACGCCAACAGCTGCGGGTAACGCCACGCGATCATGGACGGACCTCGCCAGATTAAAAGCTTTCGGGACCATGCACCATCCACTTCTACATCGACAAGGAAGATGGCAAAAAGAAGGCGAGCCACATGCTCAAGGACTGCCGCGAGTTCCAAAAGCTCAGCGAAAGCATGGTGCAAATGAGAAAACAAGCCCCAATCCTGATTCGAAACGCACCTGCACAAGGTGAAATAGCACATGGAGCTCCTCCACCGCCACCTATCGGAGGCTCGAACAACCAACCGCACCCGCACGTATCAACGCTGAACGGGCACCCCACGAAAAGGAGCACGATGATGATCCGTAAGGACGCCTACCTAATAGGGTGCAGAAGAAAATCACCCGACAAATCAACCTAGCCATGGCAACCCCACCTGCCATCCCTGAGTACCTCAGCGGATCGGAGTCCTGCATCACATTCACTCGTGCGGATCACCCTTGCCAGATCCCTCGCCCAGGTCATGTTGCCCTGGTGCTGGAGGCGCAGATCGGAGGTTTCGAGATGAGTCGCGTCTTCATGGACGGCGACAGCGGCATCAACCTAATGTTCGCAAGCACTCTAGCGGCAATGCGGATCCCACAATGCAGCCTGGAACAATCAGACACAACGTTCCACGACATCGTTTCAGGGAAGGGCATATTCCCCCTGGGCAAAATAGGGCTCGACGTCATCTTCGGGAAACCGGACAACTTCCGGCAGGAGCGACTCGAATTTGAAGTGGTGGACTGGCCGTCACAATACCACGCCATACTTGGGCGTGTAGCATCCGCAAGGTTCCTGGCTGTCCCACACTACGCGTACCTGCTACTCAAGATGCCAGGGCAGAAGGGCGTCATCACAGTCCACGGTAGCTTCACCCGATCGGACCAGTGCGACAGGGATTTCAACAAAATCTCCCAGTCTTTCGGCATGCAAGACGAGCTCGTAAGGCTCCGTGAGGTGACGGACAATGGGGCACCCCCATTCACAAGGCAAAACGCAACTGACATGTCTTTCGACTCCACCGTCAACACAAAGAAGGTGCAGATCCATCCGACAGATTCCTCCAAGACGGCGCTGATCGCCAACGACCTCATCAAGATAGGAAGGCGCGCCGTCGAATTCCTCCGTGAGCGCTTGAAATCTTCGCTGGTGTCCTCGCGGACATGCCAGAGTTCCTGTGGAATTCGCCGAGCACGCACTCAATGTCTTTCCGGACACCAAGCTACCAAGCGGTCCATCCGGAGAATGTCCGAGCCATGAGCAAGCCATCGGCAAGGAAATCAATAGACTACTCGCTGCAGACTTCATCGGGAAATCAAGGAAAGCGAGTGGCTTGCGAATACGTGATGGTCCCAAAGAAGGACACGGACATCCCGGATGTGCGTGGACTTCACGTCACTAAACAAGCATTGCCCAAAGGACCACTTCCCTCTTACTTGGATCGATCAGATCATCGATTCGACTGCAGGATGTGAGAAACTCTCCTTCCTCGATGCCTACTCAAAGCTATAACCAGATTCGACTCAAGGTCGAAGATCAGAGAACACGGCGTTTATCACACCGCTCGAGTATTCTGCTACAACACAATGCCTTTCGGCTAAAGAACGCAGTGCCACGCATCCGATGCATGCGGCCTGCCTCAAGGACCATATCGGTCGCAACATCCAAGTCTCCGGTGACGACATAGTCATACAAGCAAGGGAGGCAAGGACACTTATCGACGAGCTCCTGGAGACGTTCGGCAACCTTGAGCTCTACAGGATCAAGCTCAACCCGAAAGCGCCTTCAAGGCCCCATCGGGTCAGCTGCTTGGGTACTTCATCTCTCAGCGAGGGATCGAGGCGAACCCGAAGAAAATCAGAGCCATCATGGCGATGGAGAAGCCGAAAAATCTCAAAGGCGTCTAGCAGCTCGCAGGACGAATAGCGACGCTAAGCAGATTCATCAGCCGCATGGGCGAAGGCCCCGCCATTCTACCACTACGCGAGGCGCATAAGTTTGAGTGGATGCGGGCCAACGATGCATTCAAAGCCTCAAGCGGCTCCTCTCCACCTCTCCCGCCTTGGTCACGCCAAAGGAGCGCGAGCCTCATTGCAGACATAGCAGCCACACACCAAGTGGTCAAGACCGTGCTCGTGGTCGAACGACCAAGAAGGCAAGACCCACGGGTCCGCCCAATCTACTACCTCGAGGTAATCGACACCAACAAAGCAGAGGTACCCTCACTACCGTAAGCTCGCCACGGTGTGTTCATGACGGCTCGACCGAGCCATTACTTCCGTGGAGTACCAAGTGATGGTCAACGAAGCACCCCAACAAAGATCCGAACAATCCAGAGGCCACAGGACGCGGGCCTGTGGGGGCATCGAAATGTCACCCTTGGTCATCGCTCACGAGGAGCGACTCGCAATCAAATCTCAAGTCCTTCCGGACTTCTGGTACATTGGATGGAGCTGCAATGCTGACACCCCAGATATGTCGCAGTCATGGACGATGCTTCGATGGCTCCAAGCGAGAAGTCGAGCAGGAGCGGGGTCATCCGACCTCCCGCAAGGCGACACGATGAAGTACGTCCTTCGGATGAAATTCCGAGCTTCTAATAATGAGGCCGAATACGAAGCCCTCATCCACGACATGACGATGGCAAAGATATGCGCGCAACGCTACCGGGTCATCTATGGTGACTCCAACCTCGTCTCCAGACGATGAATGAGTGCGACGCACACGCTGAAAACATGATCGCGTACCGCGCGCTCTACAACGCACTCGAAGGAGAATTCGACGGCTGCGAGCTTCGGCACGTTGGAAGAGAAAGCAACGAGGAAGCCGACAGACTCGCCAACATCGGCTCCACCGCACAAAGGTGCCACCAAAAGTTCTCGAACAAATCGGTGCCATCCATCAAGCGAAAATTCCCCAAGGATCACCCGAAGAAGGTAATATCTGGGGCTACGCCGTTCAAGGACATGAAGGACCCGAGAACTGGACACATAAGTCGCCATGGTAAACCTAATGCAGGTCATGGCGAAGAAACTTGACGCCACCATACCTCCAATTCTTGTTAAATGGAGAACCGCCGACAGCCGATGCCCGGCGAAATCTCGCCGGTCAAAAGCCTTCACCACCATCAATGGCGAACATACAAGCGCAGACACGGGTGTACTACAAAGGTGTCACCATCGGTGACGGAAAGCCATCCTCCAAGATATCCACGAGGGCATCCGCGCCATCATGCAGTACCGCCTCCCTAGTCGCCAAAGCTCTACGGTCGGATTCTCGCCAACGGCCATGAGAGACGCAAAGGACATCATCCGAAGATGCAATGGATGCCAACGGTTCGCCGACAAACCGCACGCACCCGGGTCAGAGCTCAGACCCATACCTATAGCTTGGCCTTTTGCTCAATGGGGCCTCGACATGATCAAGAACCCAAAGTCCTCGAAAGGGGGACACGTTTACCTCCGGTCGCAATGACAAATTCACCAAGTGGATCGAGGCCATGCCCGTCACCAACCAAAAGGCAAAACTGCCGTCAAGTTCTTCGAGTCCATTGTCTATGTGTTCGGCGCATCAGACAGCATCATCACCGACAACGGATCGAACTTTATCTCCAAGGAATTCCGTGACTTGCGAAGGCCTTGGGATCAACATCATGTACGCCTGCTGGCACACCCCCAAACGAACGGGCAAGTGGAAAGGACAACGGCCTAATCGGCGCCGGCATCAAGAAGCGCCTCATGAGTCCACTAACGAAAGGTGAGCCGGACGAAGAGCTACCATCCGCCCTATGGAGCTTACGGACCACGCCAAACAGCTCCAGGCTACATCGTTCTTCATGGTGCACGGAGCGAAGCCGCTACCACCGGCACGCCACTGTGCCCTGTGTCGCGCCAGCCGAATCCACACCGCACTCAAGATGCGTCGACACACTCGACGAAGCAAGATACATAGCACCGGCTCTCGTGTACCGCAGAGTCTCCAACTACCACAGCCGCCGCTGCGCCAAGGTCCTTCGTCGAAGGAGACCTCGTCTTGCGACTCAAGCAAGAGCGACCGACGAAATTCGAGTCACCATGGGAAGGACCCTACGTCATCACCGAAGTCATCCCAGGTGGCGCCTACCGCCTCAAGCACGTGGAGTCTGGAGTCGCATACTCCAACCCATGGAACATCTCGCACTTGCGACGATTCTACCCCTAGCTTCCTACCCCCTTTACGTTCAATAAGGCTTTTAGCCAAGGCTATTCAGTCGAACAATATACTCCCTCCATTACGATATAAATAAAGCTAAGTATCTCGCCCTAAACTCCAGTTCATTATTTGCAACTCTACTTTACGCTGCAAACGCACTCGGGGGATCCCCCCACCTCACGATTTCGTCGACTGAGGATCACGCGTGTACACCTGAGTAGCTGACAACGTCAGGCAAACAAAAAGGACACGTACTCAAACAAAGCACTGCGTGCTTACAGCAAAAAAAAAACCTTTACAACAAAGGGCACAACACGCCCAGTCGAAATATACAAATTTTACATCTATCTATTTTACAGGTACTACCTATTCTGAAGAATAACCTGAGCACGCTGCTCAAACAAAACTACGACCTGTTCGGCATACTGCCTTACAGCTGGGTAATGTGGACGCATGTCCCACTCATCACCGTCTGGCCGAGGAGGTGGCCCAGCTGCCACAACAGCCAAATCTACATCAGGCCGGTGCAACCTTACAAGAGACAAACCAGCCTTCACTCCTGCGACGAGCTATTGCCGCACCAACTCCTTGACATTGCTCACGTTCCGAAACTTCGACAGAAGACCCGCAAGGCTCGTCGGTACGGCATCCAAAGGAAACATGACGTGCAACACCGAGGCAAGCGACGTCTGCACTTGGCGAAGCACTCGCGAAACCTGGTGCACACGATCCTGCACCGTCGCCAGAACCATCCCACGGTCACGATCCATCCAAAAGAAGCCACCAGCTTCCATGTCCTGTTGAGTCAAGCAATTGACCCGAACAGCGACACGCTCCTTCTCTTCCCTCGGAGCAAGGTTCGCACCTGCGACAATTGCACAAAGTAAGAGCAAGGCCAGCAGGCTCATCCGAAAAACTGAGCTACAGCTCGAAACAAAGAACAACTTACATTGAAGCTGCTCGGAAAGCCGAACAAGTTCCGCCATCAAGTACTCCTCCCTGGCTGCACCACGATCCGCCTTGGACTTCCAAACATCGGCATGACCTCGCAACCCGAGCAACTCCCTCTCCAGACTACGCACACGATCCCAAAAAAAAGCGAGTTGCGAGGAATCATCCAAATATGGTCCCAGCGGCACTGCGGACGAGGTGTCAACAGGGTCAGCACCCGAAGGAACCTAGAGCAGCAGACAAAGAAAGGGACACAAACATTCAGACAATGGTAGAGCACAACTCAAAGTAATTCATTCAACACATAAAGGTTACCACGTGGCACAAGAATTGTGTTCATCAAAATATTTACAGCAAAAGAAGACTACAAATTATCCTATGTCTACAACACCTAAGACGCGGCACCCTGAGTCGCCTCGGAGCCGGACTGCCTAGCTTTGGCCCCGCCCTGCTGCCGCAGCGCATACTCAGACAGCAAATCAATGAGCTTTGGCCCATATCGCTTGCAGCGAGCAGAGTAGGCAGCAAAAGCTACCTCGGATCCATCTGCGTTCGTCGGCATCCGGGAGGTGATCTGAGGCAGGTCGAGCTCCGCTCTAGCCGCCAAAGCCATCGCCAGCCCGACGGACGCGCCGATGCCCTTCTGCTTGGGCGCTTCGGCTGACAAAGCCTCCGCCAGAGCATCCACATCATCTAGGGCCGCGCCCTTAGGAACAAGCTCCTTGTAGAAGCGGCCAAGGACCTCCTTCGCCTTGGCAAGGGAACCGACGACGGTGCTGCAACGATCTTTGACCGCTGCAGTAGCATCATCTAGAGCACTCCCGTGCTCCAGAGCGCCCTGGTCAAACTCGATGCCTGCGGCATCTGAGACAAAAAGAAAGGGACATGACGAAAAGCAACGCAGAAGAAGACAGGAAACACGAAGAAATAAGCACAAATACAACACTTACCCGAAACAGCCTTGGCAGCAGCCATGAGCTTGCGCACCCTTTTCTCACGAGTAGCATGAATGGCTGTTGCTCCTCACGGTCCGGCCTCCCGCAGACGCCTCTTCGCTTGGCTGCCTCGGTCATCTCTAGCTCGAGCGTTCCTTCGACCAACGGAGGCTCGGCCTTCTTCTCCGACTGACCAAGGCTCTTATTGAGAGCGTCGACTTCACGGAGAGAAGTATTATGCTCCACTGCATTCAAAACAAGCAAACGTCGGAGAGAAGGACCAGAATAAATGAAAGAAGCACCAACAGCCAACAGGTACCTTGAAGCTGCCGAAGGTTCGCCCAAAGACTAGGGCGCCATGCACCAGTTGCTTGGCTTCCTGCACAAAAGGCTGCAGAAAAAGAAACAACAGTAAGAAAAAGGACTTGGGGGCTACGCCCAACACAAAGGAATAAAAAAAAAATCGCACACGAAGACACTCGGGGGCTCCCCCCGTGGCACGAAGCAAAGGTACTCACATGCTCGGATAGCGACTCCGAAGACCCGCTGGCGAAATTCTGAGGCGCAACCACCTGCACCTCCTGCACAGGAGGATCCGGAGCGGCGCCCCCCGAAGTCGCCACCGTCTGAGGAGGAGGAGACGCAATTTTCGACTCCCCCATCATCTCCCGTGCACCATCACTGGAGGAGTCGCGGGAGGAATGCCTCTGAAGCAATCAAAGACAAGTGCAAAATCAAAAAGGAAAAAAGACAGTAGTATAACAAGAAACATACGAGCCCAGCGAGCTCAGGTCGAAGACAGGAGGAGTCCTTCGGGCTCTCTTCTCTTCCTTCTTCCGCTTCGCTGGCGGGTGCGGTGCCACAGCCCGCACAGGAATGGCGGGAATGGGAGAGGAAGAATCTCCATGACCATCACTATGACGCTCAAGGCCCAGAGGATTTTTGGGAGTCAGAGGAGTCGATGCATCCGAAGACTCGCTGGAGCTCCGTGATCGTTTGCGTATATGGTCCTCACTCGACTCGTCGGCATCTTCGGCCGGAGATCGCGCTGAAGGAAGTTCGGACACGGACTCCACCACTTCATTATCCGGGGCATTCGGATACTTTTCAGTAATGGCGGTACCATGCCCGTACCTTGAAGCTCGCCAACAGAAGGAACTTTGTTAGCAAACAAAGGAAATAAATACGCAATCGACAAAAAGGCTACGCACAAATCTACACTGGAACAGCCAACGCCAAGAAAACGGTGAGTCGCGACTTCCGGATTTTCTCCGCCTTGAACTTCAAAGCTGAAGGGTCTTGTCAAGATCCTCCTCGAGACTTTCTCCCGAAACCCTCGTCGGATCACGGCGCCTAAGAAAAGAAACATCAAAGCGCCTCGCTGGAGAGGCTGCACCCAACGCTCAAGAAACGTCCGGATGATGTCCACGCCGTTCACTTCCTTCTCCGGAATTAGCTGGAGATCCTCCTCGACGGTAAAGGGCCTCTATTTCCGCCACCTCGCCATCCAAGATTTTGTTTTTCCAAGACCTTTTCGGCTCAATCATTTGGGAAGGATCAAAAGGAACAAGACCAAAATCTTGCCCGGGCACTACGGAGTCACGGATGTAAAACCATCGCCTCCGCCAGTACTGGACGGATTCGGACATGGAAAAAGAAAAGAAAAGAAGATTGGGACTAAGAGACCAAAGTGCGGCTCAATGCCTCTTCACGGAATAAAGTTTCCAGAAGAGACCAAAGTGCGGCTCAATGCCGATCCAGCACTCGCAAAAAGTGATGAAGCAAGCAATGTGGAGAAGAGAGTTGGGCGAAAGATGATGAAGTTGGATGCCATAGAGAAAGATCAGCCCACGGAGAAAGTTGTGGACTGGAAAGGAAAACCCACGCAGAACGAAGGCAAGAAACATAACTCGATACCCAGCTGGGGGACGGGGGATTACCTCGTTGCCGGGGAGTCTGACGGCCTCCCTATCTTGTGGGATCGCACCGTCATGAAGCTTGCGAACGCTCTGCGTCTCGATCGCCGCCAGCCGTCGGTGACACGGGTAGTGGTGGCGCCTTTCTTTCCTCGTGGCTGGTACCAACGCAGATGGCGATTTCTTGCTTCCCCATTGCTTCTGGGCGCCGGCGGTGAAAGCGAAAGGAAGATGGAAATGTGGAAGGAAATCGGTATACGGCAAGAATCGCTAGAGCACAAGGAGGCAGTGAAAACAAGAACTGATGCGGTGAAAACAAACTGCGATTTCCCCAATGATTATAACGACGAAGACGACGCACGGCAGCCGTCCATCCAGAAGACCTAACGCCAACGACAGATCTGACCATACACGTGTCAGCATCACAATGAACCGTCGTTACCACGCCTTCCACTACACGCGGAAATCGAGAAGACACCGTAATTATCTCCACGCCGCGCGTGACCGGTCAATTCAAGGTCAGCAAGTGGGACCCACGTTCGTCCAGTCAAGTCATCTCTGGCGTAGCAGATGCTTGAGGTCATTGATCATCAGCACTGATGTCATCAAAAGCTATACTAGCACCAACTACAATTCTTCGGCTCCACAGCTAAGAGTACTCACTCGAATCTTCGATTCGACTAAATACTCGAGGGCTACTCCTATCAGGAGCGATGGCCGCGCACCCGAAAGACGAATAAAGACAAAATAATTCTTCGAGTCCTACGTCGAGTCTGCGACTCCACTACGGACTCGGGGGCTACTCCCATAGGGAGGATGGATTTAAGCATCCGAAAATTTTTATGTCCTACGGACTTAACAACTGTACAATGTTTTGAGCTAAAGTCTCCGCTCGAGTCTACGACTCGAACAGACACTCGGGGGCTACTCCCATAGGAAGCGCTGGTCGCGGATCCTATGAAATCTTCGACTGCGATCTTTCGGATCAACATGCAAAAACTTTTCGGCAACTCTGCCCCAACAAAACGCCTAGTGAGCAACGGTCTCCTTGGCCACCCGAAACACCTCCGAGGTGACAAACATTCGGATGCTGTGTCTACGACACAAAGATAAGACCTACAGATATCATCTGATGGCCTGGCAACGCACACGACTGCGCTCTGCTAGTAAAAACCCGTGCTAACAGGTGCGATGAAAAATCCCGACGGACGCGTTGGGTACATCAATTAAATTCACTGGAATTCCACTCCTGTAAGTCCTCCACGGCCTGAGTCGAATTACGCCAGCATATGTTCCAGTTTCGAGTTGAGGGACTCGAATCTGAGGAAGATCGTGTTGTTTCGTCCTAAGACAGTTAACTGACCCTGATCCGTCAGGTGAGTCAGGCACACACATCAACAATCCCTACACACATACTGTTGAAACATATAGTCATACCCGAAAGATTGAAGAATCCTCAGCCGAATCATGATTCGATCACTAGTCTTGACATGTTTATACCTTATGGGTATGTGGCCTCAGCATACCTGGTCTAGCCCAAGGAAGGCCCACAGCAGATGTACGCTGGCCCATGAAGATTTTTGGGTGGCCAAGGCCATGGCGCCTTTGGATCCTTGGAGAGCAAGACTAGCGTAGATAGGAAATTCAAAGGGGTAAAACCCTAGAACTTGTAACCGACTAGGACTATGCCCGGGACCTGCCTAAGTCTATATAAAGGCCAGGAGGGCATGACCTAGATCTGTCGACTCATACTTTCGCATACGCACCACCACGCCAGATCGAATCTGCGCACCCTGTAACCTTGTTCCGTAATCAAGAGCGGACAAGCATGAGTAGGGTTTTCCCTCCGGGTCCGAACACAGGTAAATCTCGTTTCCCACAGTTGCTTGTCATTAACTGCTCCACGATCTCCAAAGATCCCCATCTTCTCCAACCCAGGTCCATAACAATGGGCATTGATGAGATCAAACCTCGTCAACTACAGCTGCACGCAACCGACTTCTTTTTCTTACCTGCGTGTGGACTCGTCTAGGACCAAATATACAGCGGGACTGCTACTGCAGGATCAGTGGATATGCGGCGCCGCACGTTAGAACAACCCATTAATCTTTTACCGTTTCCCAACTGATGCCAAGTCTCTGTGGCAGAACGGCATATGCATGTCAGCTGCGGACTCTCGTGTTCTGCGTGCATCAGGGCGACATGGGCGCGAGGAGCAAGACTCGCCAGATGCTCCTATGTGGAAAGACGCCTAGGCCTTATTTAAGAGAATGCTCAGCTGACTCTGATAGAATACACGTCTGTACATGTTGTATACGTACACGTTGGGGTTTTGTATTTACCTAACGTTTGTACTCTAACCTGATGTAACTTTGATCTATGCTTATATAATGAGAAGAGAGACACGCCGGCAGTACAAGCCGTGCGACCCACCAATTATTTCCGCATACTCTGTTATGGTATCAGAGCCAAATCGCTCTTGACCTAGCTACACCGCCGCCGCGATCTAATCGCTGCTGCAGCCGTACGTCTTCCTCTAGCGCACCGCCGTACGTGCACTCTCGCGATGGCCTCGTCTGCTGCTTCGTCTATGATGCTACCTGCCTCGTCGACCATGACATCCTCGATGCTGCCGCTCTCCTCTGCGGCGCTGTCGCCATCGCTGCCGCTCTCCTCAGCTCCGGGATCGATCTCTCCGCTCGGACTCTCCACCACAGGGATCGAAGTCTTCACCGCCCCGCTCGTCAGCGTGTCGTCCCCGGGCACTTCCTCAGTCGGGTTCCACCCTGCCATGTACGGTGCTTCCTCAGGCGGTGGATTCAACGCATACAGACGTCTGTGAGTGTTACGTCAGCGTACCCACCCGGTGCCGCTTTCGCCATGAGTTACCAGCGTTCAATCTCCATCGGGCGGACATGCGGGATACCAGTCCCCGCCGATCATGGCTCCTGGACATCAACTTGCACCGATTTTCCAAGGCCTGCCGCCTCCTGGCTTTCAAGGGCTGCCGCCGGTCATCAACATCTGCTCCTCGATCACCATTCGGTTGACGAGTGAGAATTATCTGATCTGGAGGGCTCAAGTTGGTCCTCTCCTCCGAAGCCAACTCCTGATGGGATACGTCGACGGTTCCTTCCCGTGCCCAGCTGCACACACTGTCGTCGATCGTGGTGGCGTCATGGTGCCGCAGCCCAACCCTCTACATCAACATTGGGTTCAACAGGATCAGGCTATCCTCTCCGCCTTCGTCTCATCCATGACGGAGGGTGTTGTAGGCATGGTGATGTTTGCCGCCACTGCACAGGAGGCATGGGAGACTCTCGGCGGTGCCTTTGCCGCCACCACTGTTGCTCGCTCCTCTGGTATTCGCCAGCAAATGGCCGAGCTCAGAAAGAGGGATATGACTGTCACGGCCTACTTTCACAAGATGAAGGCCCTCTCTGATGAGCTGACGAGCATCGGTCAGCCTCTCCGTGACACGGAGTTCATCTCCTACCTCCTCGCTGGCCTTGGCCACTGATGCACGACGCCTTTATCGTCGTCAATGCCCGCACCACGCCGATGCCAGACGCGATCTGACGCACAACTTCTTGCCACGGAACGCGTCGGTCTTCACGTCGCACGGAACCAGGCCTCCACTACCCAGCGGCTCATCTCTCTAGTGCCCAGGGCATCCCGTATGGTGCAGCGGCCCATGTTGCCGCGTATGGAGCATCGCGCGGTGGAGGTTTTCGTCCCTCCTATCGCCCGGACGTGCGGCCTCCGCAACCGAACAACGGTGCAAGGCCTCCACCTCCAAACACAAGTGGAAAGCCCAACAATGGGCGGACCACAGTTGTGTGTCAACTATGTGGCATCCACCGTCACACTGCTGCAAAGTGCTACAAACGCTTCAACAAAGATTTTCTTGGTATTGGGAATGATGGGAGCAACACGGAGCGCCAAATTGCTATGGCAGCAAACTCCGTCTCACACGGCACTCATGGAGGACAAGTGATGAATGTGGATCCGGCCTGGTACGCGGATTCAGGCGCCACCCATCATGTCACCCACGAGCTCGAGAAGCTCACCACCAGAGAGCCCTACTACGGCACCGAACAAGTTCACACGGCAAATGGAGCAGGTATGCGTATTCATAATATTGGTCATGCCATTTTACCTACTCCATCCTATAAACCACTAAACTTAAATCATGTCCTTCATGTCCCTAATGCTCGTCACAATCTTTTGTCCATGAGTAAACTTTCCCATGATAATGATGTTTTTATTGAACTCCATCCTCATGATCTTTTTGTAAAGGATCGGGACACGAGGGAGCCCATTCTTAGAGGTCGGTGCCGAGATGGTCTTTATGAGATTAAAGCTCCTATCATCAAGCAAGCGCTCAGCAGTGTCAAGGTGTCACGTGATATGTGGCACAGTCGTCTAGGCCATCCAGCTTTGCAAGTCGTCCGGCATGTTCTTCATAGTCATGATTTACCATCTATCGTAGATTCGAATAAAAATAAGAGAGTTTGTGATGCTTGTCAGCAAGGAAAGAGTCATCAGTTGCCCTTCTCTTTGTCTACTCGTGTAACAAAATTTCCATTAGAGATTATTTATTCTGATGTGTGGGGTCCTGCTCAAACTTCAGTGAGTGGACATTGTTTTTTTGTGAGTTTTGTTGATGCTTATAGTCGTTTCACTTGGTTATACTTACTTAAGCATAAATCTGATGTCTATGATGTGTTTCTCCAGTTTCAAAAACATGTTGAGCGCCTTCTTAATCGCAAATTTATTCATGTTCAAACGGACTGGGGTGGAGAGTATGAGAAACTTCATCCATTCTTTCACAATCTAGGCATCTCACATCAAGTCTCATGTCCACATACTCATCAACAAAACGACACTGTTGAACGTAAACACCATCACATTGTTGAGACGGCCTTACTTTACTTGCATGCATACATGCTCCTTTGTCTTATTGGAATGATGCTTTCGCTACAGCCTGTTTTTTGATAAATAGGCTTCCTAGTCGTACCATTGACATGAAAACTCCCCTTGAACGGCTTCTTGATGAAACTCCGGACTATACTTTTTTTAAGGTGTTTGGCTGTGCCTGTTGGCCTCATCTTAGACCATACAATAATCACAAACTTGAATTCCGTTCCAAAAAGTGTGTTTTTCTGGGTTATAGCTCGTTACACAAAGGCTACAAGTGTCTTCATGTTCCCTCTAATCGAGTCTATATCTCTAGGGATGTGATATTTGATGAGACTGTTTTTCCCTTTGTCAACATGCCTTCCTTACAAACACCACCTTTTACTGAATCATCTTTACTTTCTGCTGACCAATTTATGGATACTGCATATGCCCCGCCTTTGCTCGCTAATCATGGTGCAGGTACAGGATGTGGTGCTCGTTTGGAGCTTCTTACACCAGAAAATGAAGCTGGGATTAGTGCTGATCCTCTATGGCAACACCACATAGATCAGCAACTACACTTGCATGGCACGGTCTCGGGACTTGTGCCCATGCATGATTGCATGTCACCGCCTGGGCTAGCTTCTGGCTTAGCTACCTCAGCTCCTGTATTGGGCATGCATGTGGAGGAGCCAATACGGTCTCCTGCTCCAGATTCCATACCTGCACATGGCGACGCACCAGTCACCTAGCCACCTCGACTCACTGTGCGCCGCGTCTGAGCGAGCTAGCTCCGTCACCGCTCTCCTCCGATCCAACCGAATTCGATGCAGCGACCGAGGCGGCGTCGCCCACTGCATCAGCGCATGTACAAGATTCTCCAACACCATCGCCTGTACCACTTGGGCTGTTCTGCGTCGTGTCGAGGTATTGCAACCCAAAATTAAATGCAGATGCAGCTTGCATGGAGCAGTATTTTGGCGAGCGAAGCTTTCAAGGATACTGTTGAACCCGCGATTACCATGAAGCGCCAGATACCTCACCGGGCGTGATGCTATGGAGACAGAGTTTTCAGCGCTTCAGGCTAATGGTACATGGAATCTAGTGCCTCCGCACTGGTATTAATCTAATTGACTCTAAATGGGTGTTTAAGGTGAAACGCATCTTGATGGGTCCATTGAGAGTTATAAAGCTCGGTTAGTTGCTAAAGGATTTAAGCAACGATATGGTCTGGATTATGAAGAAACTTTTAGTCCTGTGGTCAAAGCAACTATCGATTATTGCTCTCTATGGCTCTTTCCAGTGGCACCTTCGGCTTGATATTCGTAATGCCTTTCTTAATGGCTTTCTTGATGAGCAAGTATACATGAGACGACCTCCGCTTTACCGATCTGATAAGCCGGATCATTATTGTCATCTTGTCAAGTCGCTCTATGGACTAAAGCAGGCTCCTCGGGCTGACATGCTTGTCTCGATTACATCCTTGGCTCACTGGGTTTTCTCCATCGCTCGATACATCACTGTTCATCCTTCAACGGTCTGATGTCACTATTTATTTGTTGGTATATGTTGATGATATTATTGTGATCAGCTCGACTGCTTCTGCTATTCCTCGGTTAATTGCTCAGCTCAGGTCTGAATTCTCTGTTAAAGACCTTGGTATTCTCCATTATTTTTTGGGGATTGAGGTACATTGTCCCTCGCCGGGGAGTCTGCTTCTTCGACAACGCAAGTATTCTCTTGAGCTTCTTGCGCGTGCTGGTATGTTAAAGTGTAGCCCTGTTACTACTCCTATGGCAGCGTCTGAGCGCTTATGCAGTACTCAAGGTGATATTCTTTCGTCTGAGGAGGCTACTTAGTATCACAGTCTTGTTGGTGGTCTTCAGTATCTTACAGTGACACGACCAGATTGTCCTTTGTTGTCAACAAGGTTTTTCAATTCTGCATGAGCCTCGCACTCCTCATATGTCGTGATAAACGTATCCTTCGCTATGTACGCGTCACACTTGACAATGGCTTATTGTTTCGGTCTTCTACCTCTACCGCTTGCTCGGCGTTCTCGGATGCTGGCAAGATGGATGATAGGCGATCCACAGGGGAATATGCTATATTTTATGGCGGGAATCTGATCGCCTGGAGTGCTCGAAAACAGTCGGTCTCGGATCAAGTGAAGTCGAGTATAAAGCTCTTGCGAATGCAACAGCAGAGCTTGTCTGGGTTCAGTCTTTGCTACAGGAGCTTGGTGTTACACAAGCGCAACCTCCAGTGTTATGGCGTGAAAACATCGGCGCAACATACCTATCTTCGGACCCAGTTTTTCACACAGGGACAAAACATATTGAGGTTGGCTTTCATTTTGTTCGTGAGCGTGTTGCTCAGAAACAGCTTCAGATTCGGTTCATCTCTTCTCAAAATCAAGTTGCTGATATCTTCACTAAGCCACTCCCTTTACCTTTGTTTGAACTATGTAGGCGCAATCTCAATCTGTCTTCCCCAGTTGAGATTGAGGGAGGGTGATAGAATACACGTCTGTACATGTTGTATACGTACACGTTGGGGTTTTGTATTTACCTAACGTTTGTACTCTAACCTGATGTAACTTTGATCTATGCTTATATAATGAGAAGAGAGACACGCCGGCAGTACAAGCCGTGCGACCCACCAATTATTTCCGCATACTCTGTTAGACTCTTCTTGTACTACCGCTATCCCAGTTTATAAGACTTACGCGTGTATCTAAGTTGTCCGCATGAGCTATATAATATGAATTATATAAATAAAAACTACATCATTAGAAAATATAACATTTAAAGTTTCTAATAGTATAGTTTTTATCTTATATACCTCATGCTAAGTTGGTTAATTTATCGACCTAAAAATACAACGTACTGAGGGAGTATTTCTCTCCGTGGACGAGGCTCGCGAACCCGTGGTCGGTCGTGGCGATCCATCGAAGCATACACGCATCGGGCTAAGCTAGGCGCCGCCTCATCTGCCTGCAGCCCATTCGCTCGGCTTTCGCTTTTGCTTCGTGGCGTACGTGCATGCTACGCGTAAAGGAGTGTTTTCTTTTGAATCGGTGTGGACGTATTCCTGCCTGCTACGCGTTGAATTCCAGCAGGCCTGGTCACTGTCCCGAAAGCTAGTAGATTTTAGCAGCCCGAGTGAAATTGTGCAGGATCTATTAATTCTCAGAAGAGAATTAATATCTCCAGTTCGACGGCGACGGCGAGAACAATGCAATTAGTATTTGATCTGGAACTCACCAACACCTCATGTACGTAAGTGTGTCGTGTCGGCCCGGTTTTCCTTCACCATGTTTCTCTCTCTGACAGTCGACACCACGTCTCTACCGTCGGCCCCGGCCGGGGAATCCTATGGCCGAGACGGTGCACGCTTCGGCCAGCTTACCTTTTTTTTTCTGCATTTGGTCTCTACTAGTGGCAATAGGTTCTCGCTTCGTCGCTAAGGCTCTCGATCGACATGAGCGTCTGACCGTTAATGAAGTCGCCAACTGGTTTCTGAAACCACACGGAGCCCGTTGATGTAGTGGCGAAACGCAACTGAAAAACCAGTTAAAGCCGGATAAAGACATCCATATATATTGGTACTACTAGTAGCCTTTTCAATCTTGATGATGCAATTAGTCAGCGAGAGCAGATCGGTCGATGCACGCTCTAGTAGGATACTAGATGTGCTGGTCCAATCGGTGCGTTCTTCTTCTACTTCACATCTCTGTGATGGAGACCATCCCAGATTCCCAATTGCCTGCAATTGCGAGAGCCCACTACACTGTCTACACACATCTCCGACTAGAAAGCTACTGCCCACCAGCAGATAACAGGACTGCGACCGACCTGGGAGTCGAGACATGGAGTTGTCAAAACAAAAACCATTTTAGATTAGTTCTACACTCGGTCCAAGCCTTTGACGACGGGTCTCACTTCACTCGTCAGAATTTGGTCTATACTTTATAGAATTTAGATCAACACATATAACATACAGTATTTAAGCAAGGTTATTAGGTTAGGGCCGAGATAGTTGGAGGCCTAACATAGCGCTTAAAAAAGCTTTCTTTCCGCTGGGGTAGGCCTATTTTTTTACAACGGCCTTATTTGGGCTTTCACTGGGCTTTGTCTCAGTCGCCGGGGACAGAGTCGGCCGGACGAAGGTATACACCGACGCACCACAAGAACAACTCAACAAGCGTGGCATGCATGATATTCAGCTTCGGCTGCGCATCCTGCGTGACGTGTCATGCTTGCAGGACCTGCACGTCCCCATTGTTCCTCGTGGCGGCGCGACCGACCGACAGAGATTCATGAACCGGCCAGGCCACGCACGCAGTGCTACCCTAATTAAACAGCAGCTAGCATTAGCATATATGCGAAACCTTCTTATTAGTTGGTATGCGTATCTCATCCCATGTGGACTGACGTACTGTAGTACAAAATCACTCTCGCATGTAAGGTGACTACCCTAATATATATATACTCGTGGAAAGTAGCCGGCCGTTACACTGCACGTTGGTGGACTGGGGCAGGCAAGGCAACGCTATATATCTAGCCAATCGCTCGCTCGCATTCGTCTAGTCCAGGTCTTGATCGTGAACCGACCGACCCATTCAAAGTCAAGGTTCCACTACACACTTCTTCTTTATTAACCTGTTTCTTTTGTTGAAAAGGCTAGCTCCTCACTAGAAAGATCGTCAAATTCTCAATTCTCTACGGCGTCTAGGAGATAGATAGAATATTTTCAGGAACAAGAAAATCAGAAGAATCTTTCTCTCTATTCACTACCATTCTGCGTCTTCGACTTCTATTAATTAGCTATAGTTTGATATAAGAATCCATTTCAAGTAGTAGTACTCTGTAGAAAATTTAAGTAGCATGGGATAAAAGAAAACGGAAGAGGACGTGTATGCGAGTAAAGAGGAGTTAGTCCAAAACTTTTGAAGACAGCATCGCGTGTCAATCGCAGGGCCGGGGGGTCGCTCTCGGGACAGCTGCTGAGGTGTCAAAGTGTATGTGAGGCGCGCACCCGAGCTGGCGGGAAACGGGAAAACGGCCGAGGAGCGAGCGTGACCGACTGACCTTGATGTGAACGTCGAGATCAGCGGTGAGTGGGCGTCACTTTACGTGCTGGTTTTTTTTTTTGCTTGACCGCGTACGCCGCGCGCGGGAGGACGAGATCAAGCTTGATATTCTTTTACCGTTTCCCAACTGCCAAGTCCGAACTCTCGAGGGTCTGCATACGTACGTGAGCGTGACACGTGCGCTAGGAGCAAGGCTCGTGGCTTCTACTATGTGGAAGAAAGGATGCATGAGCCAATTTGGGTGCTCTCAGCTCATGGACGACGGACGGATGGAAACTTCGCAACAGCTGCCTGATCGATCGGAAGCCAAATTCATTCCCACACGATCGGATAGACCTAATTCAATGGAACCTCTTGTTGGATAGTACGCAGGAGAACTTGTCGAAAATTTATTCCCACACCGCTCGATCTGCAGCGAGAGCGACTCCAACGTGCGCCAAAATAGAGCACACGCCCCCTGACGATCCGTCGGTCGCCGGAAACGGTCAGTTCCTTCCGCGCTGTTCCACGTCGCGAAGGTGGTCGATGGAAGCAATAGAAGCTTCGGGCTAGGTGTTGCCTCATCTGCCTGCAGCCCATTCGGCCTTGGGTTTTGCTCCGTGTGTGCTACTCTGATATTACTGTATTTTTATTTCCCTCCCTCTAGTTATTTATTGGATAGTAGTACCTAATCCGTAGTATTTTCTTTCGATCAACGTGGACGTCTTCCTTCCTGCTACGTGTTGAAAATATTCCTGCAGACGACGTCACCGTCCCGAAAGTTAAACCTTAGCAAGCAGTCCGATCGAGTGAAATGCTGCAGGATCTTATTCTTGGAATACGTCCGCTTCGACGGCGACCGCGCGCGACACCCTCACGTATATAGTTAGCCCTCTACACTACACGTCGTACGTGTCGGCCATGTTCCTTCCTTCACCGTGTTCTCTGACAGTCGACACCACGTTCCCGTCAGGAAGTTGGTTTCTTGCAGCTACTGTCTGCACTCTCTGCCGGCCCCGGAATCGTCTAACTGGCCGAGACGACACGGCGTGCAGTGCATGCTTCAGCCGGCAGGCATTCCCTCGGCGTTTCATTGGTTTTCTACTAGTGGTAACCGTTTCTCGCTTCGTCGCTAAGGCTGTCGACCCATACCACGATCTCTGCTGTTAAACAACACGGATCGAGCTGCTCGGTTAATTCAGACTTTCCTGCATCCCTCGCTAGCTCTTGGCATCTTGCAGTGCCAAAACGCAACTGGAAAACCAGTTGAAGCCCGACAAAGACAGCCATTGACGATTGTTGCGTACTGCGGAAATTCGTAATAGCCTTTTCAAGTTCATCAATGATAATAACTGGCAATATATGCAATGCAATTCAAGTTCATCACACATGCATAGATTGTGGGGGAGTTTGCTCTATATGGTGATGGTACCAATATCACATACTTATGTAGTATTTAATATTGGTAGTATCACTTTATTCTTTAATATTCCTTATAAACCCTCTTAAAGGGATTGTCATCAGTTATCAAAATGGGGGAGATTGAAAGAACATGTTGGGCCCCCATGTGTGGTTTTGGTAATTAATGACAATCTTTATGGACTAATGTGTGTATTAAGTTATACTTATAGGATTTGTCCATTGGCATCGCTTGGAGCATGTGTTGGCTTCAAGGTCGATGAAATGCAAAGAAGATATGTTGTGCAAGTTCAATATGCGAGGTCGATGATGAGGAATTAAGAAAGGCGTTCCATCTTGAGAAGGGCAAGACCGTCTACATCGAGCTCAAGTGGAATGCTCAAGGCAAAGGTATAATCTTGATAGGTTTTCCCTTTTGCCGGTCTCTTGTTGTGTGTAGGAGACCGGGTTTAGGATAGATAACAGTACTATCAAGAGGGGCTCTCGTATGAGTAATTCGGTCACATCGTTCGGAGAGAGCTCAAACCTTGCATGCTTGCATCATCGTATTTGGTTGCTATTTGGCCTTACTCATGTGTGGATATAGAGCTTGTGGTAATCTCCATAACAAGCTCTTTTTCATCAAAATCGGATCTTCCGTTTGTATCTTGTTGCGATTTTGATCTTGGCGGTTTTTCGGTTTCTCACCAAGTGAGGTATCCCACATTATTCTACTTGATACTTTCTCACATGGTAATAACCAATATTTTCACCTTTTATAGGGTAGCTTTTATCGTCCTTTTTCCAACGCAATTGGAATCAGGTCAATCGGAGCTACCGTTCAAAAGTTATGACCGTTTGAGTTTTCGTCGATTTAATTCTATTAGAAAAAGGAAAAAACAGTTTTTCTGAACCGTCCGTACTCCGGGCACAATATCGAACGCTGGCTCGTTCTCATCTTCGATCACCCGGCATCCACTTCGGTCCCATGGATCGCCCGGTAGTACCGCTTGGGTGGTACCACCCCTGCCCGGTATTTTACCAATACCGCGGCTACTCACGTGCTCAGATCGCGCGTTGACCGCCTCGTCATGCGGCGCTTGCGCCGCCTAACTGGCCCCTTCGCTAGCCTCGCGTCAGGCCGCCCGTCCTCGCTTCTACTTTCCAGCGTCTTGCTCAGGAGCCACTGCGATCGTCTGCTGCGCTGCGTCATCTTGGCGTGCATCTTACGGCTTGCTGCGCTTGCTGCTTATTAGCTGGCGCTGCGCATGCATGCATCAGGCTGCATGGCTGCTGCTTGCATCTTTCGTCTTGGCGTCAGCGTTGACCCGCTTCTTTGCTCGTGACATGATTTCTTATTTGGACTGGGAAGCGGTATCCGGTAGTACCGGTCCGTTTTGAAAAAAACCCCAATCGGCTAGTTTTTCTGGGCCTCTATTTATACTCTTTGTCCATTTTTCAGTTTAGATAACTTCTCTCTTATCTATTAGGCCAAACTTTGTCCACACTTGCTCTAGATCTTGAAGTTTGCCTAATCTTTTCCCTCCGATGATTCTTGCCCATATTTGAGTGGAAGAGAGAGGAGATGTAGATCCGCGTTTTGACCTAACCGATTCATCTCTTTGTGAGTGTATCTTTGGGGATCTAGATTTTGGGGGATTTTGTGTCTCTCTTTGATTCCTCCTCTCTTGTTTCCCCAATAGCTTTAGTAGCTTTGTTGGAACTTGAGAGTGAGGGATTTAAGCATCTTTGTGGTGTTCTTGCCATTTGCATTTGGTGCATCGGTTTGAGTCCTCCTCGGAGGATTTGGTTTGAGTTGCTCATTGGAGCTTGCCCCTCTTGGGTTCTTGGAACCGTAGACGGTTTTGTGGCCTTGGTGGCATTTGTTGAGGCCTTTTGTGGCGTTTGTTGGGAGCCTCCAATTAAGTTGTGGAGAAGTGCCCCAACCTTGTGAGAGGTTCCGGTTGCCACCGACAAGTGCACCGATAGTGGAAGCGTGGATCGATCCCATTGGGGTGAGGTTTACCGGAGAATAAGGGAGGCATTTTGTGGCGTTGGTGGTTTGATACCACCCCCTCTCCAAACGAGACGTACTCCATGTTGGGAGGAACTCGGTAAAATATCGGTGTCCCCGCGTGTCTCGGTTATCTCTATACCCGAGCTCTTTACTTATGCACTTTACATTGTGATAGCATTCGTGCTTGAAGTAATATATATCTTGCTATCACTTTGTTGCTTGTATTGCTTAGCATGATTTGTTGGTGCACATAGGTGAACCTTAGTTGTTCTAGGTTGTGCTTAACAAAGTAAACACTAGTTTTATTCCTCCTTTGTTGAGCCACTCTAGGAAAAGTTTTAATCGCCTATTTACCCCCCCTCTAGGCGACATCCGTATCCTTTCAATTGGTATCAGAGCCCGGTCTCTCATTTTTGGCTTCACCGCCTTGAGAGTAAAGATGTCGGCTAGGGGATTAGTGCACAAGGACACGCTCACATTCGATGGCACAAATTATGATGTTTGGAAAATTCGCATGCTTAATTTATTTCGGGAAATTCACCCAATTATCGAGGGATATCTATATGTGGGTCTCTCTTCTCCTATGGATACCCAAAACAAATCTTTAGAGGAGAAGTTGAACTCTCATATAGATGCTCTAGCTACTAAAATTCTTTTGCATGTTGTGTGTAATGTAGTTCTTTCTTCTATCATGCCTTATTCAAGCGCTCGTGAGATATGGATCAAGCTTCAAGATAAATATAGCAAGTCTAACATTATTAAGGATGATTGTGTTGCTTCCACTTCCGGTCAAGATGAGTTCTCATCGTCTACCACTTCACCAACATGTGATTGTTCACAAGGTAATGATATGGTGAGTGGTGATAGAAATTGCAATATGGATAGTGATATTACTACTTGTAATCCTTCATCCCTATCTAGTTGCAATGATCTATCTTTGGACCCTAACACTTCTAGCACTACAAACTTCTTACATGCTTGTGTTAATAGTCCTTGCATATCATGTAGAAATGACTTGAATAAATCTCATGATGATATGCTTGTGTTGTCTTGTTGCCATGATAAAAATGCTTCTATTTCCTCTAGTGCTTGTGTAGCTAACCATGTAGAGGAAAATGAAGATTCTATGGGCCAAGACAAGGTCTTGAACAGAGCTACAAGTGCAATCTCATCATCACCTTCCTCTGGTTCTCACATGTGCCTTATGGCTAAGGTAACAAAGGTAACCTCTTTGAATCCCATTATATCTCATGATGATGATGAGGTTGAGAATGATAATGATGATTATAGAAGTAAGTATGATATTACCTCTATTAAGAAAATGGGAGAGGTTGTCTATAGCGCTCTCTTCAAAAATAAAATTGCTTCCTCCAACTTTCTTGAAATCTTGAATTGTTTCATAGAAGGCAATGATCTTATTGAGGAGCAAGAAAACTTAACTGATGAAAAATTTGCACTTGAGCGTGAGTATGCTAATGAAGTTGCACGACTAAAGGACTCCCTTGAAGAAGAACAAACCACCAAAGAATCTCTTGAGGAGACTTTTACTCTATAATTATCTAGAGTAAAGGAATACCATGATAGAGAACTTGCAGTGGCTAACTCCTTCAAGATTAAAAATGATGAACTTGAAATTGCTTATGCTAAACTTGTTGAGGACTTTAAGCACCTCGAAAATGGCTCTCGGGTCGTTAAGAGGGAGATCATCAAACTCACCGAGTCACATGAGCAACTTATAGCTTCATATTTAAAAGAGCTTGACAAGTTGCCCTCGCCTCTTGCTATTAATAATGATGCTTGTGCTACTAACTCTATTTCTTGTGAAGCATCTATTTTAAAGGAGAATGTTGAGCTAAAGGCTCAACTTGCTTTGCTAACTAGCAACTATGGGAAATTAGAAGAAAGTCATGATAAGCTCTCGAGCTCGCATGAGGATCTTCTAGTCTCCCATGGTAGGCTAAAATTAGCTCATGAGACCATCGTGTCAAAGGTAACATCTAGTGGGCCTCATGTGGACATTAGCACTACATCTACTCCAAATGTTATATTGTCATGTGCTAGTCCTTGTAATTCATCCTCTCACAACCATGTTATATCTCGTGATGAATTACATTCCGTGCCTTGCTGCTCTAACAATGTAGCACCTACTTCCTCTAGTACTTTTGTTGAAACTAACCATATAGAGGAAATCAAAGAGCTCATGGCTCAAGTCACTTCTTTGAAGAATGACTTGAAAAGGGTCATCAAGGGAATGTCACACTCAACAAAATCTTGAGTGTGCAAAAATCCCCCAATGACAAGAGTGGGCTTGGATTCAACTCCAATATCAATAACAAGTCCACTATCAAGTTGAAGCACAATGAAAATAAGAAGAATGGCCAAGATCAAGTCAAGAATCCGGCCAACATTGTTTGCTTCAAGTGCAAGGAAGAAGGGCACCATGTTAGATCTTGCCCATTGAAGAAAAAGCCTCTTAGTGTGAAGCAACAAGGGAAGCGGCCTCAAGCTCCACCTCAAGTCATTAATGGGCCTCCTCCTAAGAGGACTACTCGAGTGTTGGAGATATGCCCTAGAGGCAATAATAAATATAGTTATTATTATATCTTTGTGTTTATGATAAATGTTTACATTCATGCTATAATAGTATTAACAAGGAAACATTGATACTTGTGTGATTTGTAAACTTAATTGAAGTCCCTAGTATAGCCTCTATACATCACTAGCTTGTTGGTTGATAAATGATTGTGGTTTTCCTATCATGAACATTGAGATGTTATCAACAACAAGATCATATCGTTAGGAGAATGATATGGTGGACATACTCCTATAGATAAGCGTAGCATAAAGATCAAGTCATTTTAATAGTTCAATTGCTATATGCTTTCTGATACATAGTAACCTAATTCCTTAGACCATGAGATCATGCATATCACCTTTACGGATGGATGCTTTGATGACATCAAACACCACACCGTCTGGGTGGCTATAAAGGTGGCATTGAGTGTTGAAAGTATTGGTTGAGACACATGGATCAAGAGTGGGATTTGTCCATCCATATGAGATAGATATACTGGCCCTCTCGGTGGAATGTCATCCAATTAGCTTGCAAGCATGTGATTGGCTCACAGGGATCACATATCACGGAACGAAAGAGTACTTATCGGTACGAGGTTGAACTAGGTATGCAGAGATACCGACGATCATAACCTCGGATAAGTAAACTATCGTGAGACAAAGGGAAATTGGTATCGTGTAAGTGGTTCATTCGATCGCAAAGTAATCGAGAAATATGTGGGAGCCATATGAATTTCCATTCCTCTATTGGTTATTGTTCAAGAAGTGTCTCGATCATGTCCGCATAATTCACGAACCGTGGAGACACACTTAAGGATTCGACGTTGTTTGAGTTATGGTATTATGAGAAAGAGACCGAATATTGTTGAGTCTCGATGGGATCCGGATATCACGAGGTGATCCGGAATGGTCCGGAGAATAAGATTCATATAAGGAAAGTCCCGTTTCGGAGTTTGGGAATGATTCCGGTGTTTTCATCGGGAATGTTCTAGAAGGTTCCGGAATGTCCGACACTCCGGAGGGGAAGGGGTACATGAATGTGTCATTGCAAGTTGAAATGATTGCATCATGTACTAAGTGTCATCGCTGTTCCAAATAAAGGATTAAATCAAATCCTAGTTTGAAAAGTCAAATAGCTAGTTTGAAAAGTCAAACGGCTAAAATTGGAAAGAGAGGAGGAAGTGGGAAAAAGGTTGGGGAGGGAATCCTCCTCCAACCGGCCCCTCAAGCCGAGTTGGGGAGGGACTCCTCCTCCCTTGGCCTCGGCGCCCTCCACCTATATAAGGAGGGCGGGGCTCCCTCCTCTAGACACACAAGTCCCTCACCTTAAACCCTAGAAGCTGCAGCCCTCCATAGCCGCCGCCACCCCCTAGGGTTTTGCCCTAGCCACCGACTTGGGGTCCCCGGAACCCTAGACGCCGGCTCTAGCATCCCCTCCTTGGTGTGTATAAACCCTAGATCGCCGAGGAGCTCTCTCATACTCCACCATACTCGCTCCGGCTTAAGGCGAAGTCTCGAGATCTCCCTCTACTTGGATTACCACGCGTTGTCAGCTTAGGAATCGCGAGGAGAGTGCTACAACCTCCGCTTCTTTGGAACAAGGGAGAGGAAGGTCTTCGAAATTAGGCACGTGTGACCGATCTGGGAGCTACGAACGCTTGTTGAAGGATCGTCTCACGCGATCTTGAGATCGGGAAAATGACTACGCCACCCACGAGAATACGCCTCGTTAAACACTTTGGAATCTTCGGTAAGTTATTCCATCGACTCGTTGCTATCTAGTAGATAGATCTTGGCTTGTTTGTTTGTATGCGGTAGAAAATTTTGTTTTCCATGATACAAAACCCTACAAGGGTATCGAGCCGTGTCTATATGTAGATCTGTTGCAGAGTACACAATGGTCATTGTGGGCGTTGATGCTTTTATTGTCGATTGCTTCTTGTGTACTTTGCATCTTGCGGTATGTTGGGATGAAGCGGCCCGGTCTAACCTTACATGACATCGTTCATGAGACTTGCTCCACGCTTGACATGCAAATTGTATTGCATAAGTGGCTTTATGTGCTTGTTTCTCCTAGCATAGTTAAGATCCAATTTACAACGGGTGATTAACAATACTAGTATCAATGTTGTGGTTCATGTTCGTAAGTTAGAACGACACTTATTGAAAGCCCCAAACCACGTAAAACATGCAAAGAAAGTAGAGGCGTCTAACTTTGTTTTGCAGGGGTGTGTAGTGATGTGATATGGCCATGATTGTGATTATATTTGATGTATGCAATGTTCCTTATTGTAAGTTGGCAACCGGCAGGAGCCATATGTTAAGACCCGCGTGTCTATTCAAAGTAGTTGTAATAGTTAAAGCCGGTGGACGACAACCATGGAGAGGCGTCATTGACCTTGATGCAATGCTGGTGATGATGGAGATCATGTTCGTGCTAGAAGATGGAGATCGGAAGCACAAAGAAGAAAGGCCATATCATATCACATATTATGAATTGCATGTGATGTTAATCCTTTATGCATCTTGTATTGCTTAGTATACGACGGTAGCATTATAAGATGATCCCTCATGCACATGAATTTCAAGTCATAAAGTGTTCACCCTCAGTTAGCACCGTTGCTAAAGCTTGTTGTTTCGAAGCATCACGTGATGATCGGGTGTGTTAGATTCCGCAAGTGTATACAACGTGAGCAAGCCAGATTTGCTCATGCGGAAACTAAGGTTTGATCTTGACGAGCCTAGAATGTACAGACATGGTCTCGGAACACGGATCACCGAAAGGTAAAGCATGAATCATATAGTAGATATGATGAACATGACGATTGTTCGCCATTGAAACTATATCAACTCTCGTGATGATCGGTGTTGATGTGGTGGATTTGGTTCGTGTGATCACTAAAACAATGTGAGGGATATTGTTTTGAGTGGGAGTTCACCTAGATTAACTTTATCATTAATTTGAACTCAATTTGTCATAAACTTAGTCTAAACTATTGAAAATATGTTGTAGATCAATGGCAGCCCCTACCATCAATTTTAATGCGTTCCTAGAGAAAGAAAAGTTGAAAAACAATGGAAGCAACTTCGCGGATTGGTTCCGCAATTTGAGGACTGTCCTCACAGCTGGTAATTTGACCTATGTGCTAGATGCACCGCTGGGTGACCCACCTGCAGCTGATGCTTCCGATGAAGTAAAGAATGTTACCTCGCTCGGAAGAATCAGTACTCCATAGTTCAGTGTGCTATCTTGTATGGTTTGGAATCAGAGCTTCAGAAAAGGTTTGAGAATTCAGACCCATATGATATTGTCGAGGATCTCAAATTGATCTTTGAGACTCATGCGGCAATTGAAAGTTATGAGGCTTCTGAAAAGTTCTTTAACTGCAAGATGGAAGAGGGCACTCGTCTGAGCATGTGCTTAAGATGTCTGGGCACGCAAACAAACTTCAAAGATTGGGTATAGTGATTCCTAATGCTTTGGGGATTTACCGTGTCCTCCAATCACTACCACCAAGTTACAAAACTTTGTGATGAACTAAAACATGCAGAACATGAACAAGCAGTTGCCAGAACTGTTTGCTATGTTAAAGTCTGCAGAAGTGGAGATCAAGAAAGAGCACCAAGTGTTGTTGGTCAATAAGACCACCAAATTCAAGAAAGGCAAGTCTAAGAAGAAGGGACACTTCAAGAAGGGTGGTAAGAAAGTTACCGCGCCGGCGAAGAAGACCAAGGCTGGACCCAAGCCTGATACTGAGTGCTTTTACTACAAGGGAGAAGGTCACTGGAAGCGGAATTGCCCAAAGTACTTGGCGGATCTGAAGAACGGCAACATCAAGAAGAAAGGTATATCTGATATACATGTTATTGATGTGTATCTCACTAGTACTCGTAGTAGTGCTCGGTATTTGATCTTGGTTCGGTTGCTCATATTTGTAACTCAAACAGTCTTTGAAATAAACGGAAGCTAGCGAAGAACGAGGTGACGATGCGTGGGAAACGGATCAAAGGTTGATGTGATCGCGGTCGACGCTACCCCTTCATCTACCATCGATTAGTTTTATACTTAAATAATTGTTATTTGGTGCTCATACGAGCATGAACATTATATCGGGATCTTATTTATTAAGACGGTTACTTGTTTAAGTCCGAGAATAATGGTTGTTCGATTTATATGAGTAATATGTTTTATGCACATGCACCTTTGATAGATGGTCTATTCTTATTGAATCTCGATAGTGGAAATACACATATCAACAACATTGAGGCTAAACGTTTGAAATCAAGCGATAATTCACCTATATGTGGCAATCGCTGCCTTGGTCACATTGAGTGAAACGTATGAAGAAACTCCATTCCGATGGACTTCTTGAATCACTTGATTTTGAATCACTTGAAAGATGCGAAGCATGTCTGATGGGTAAAATGACCAAGACTCCATTTTCTGGTATGATGGAGCGAGCTATGGACTTATTGGAAATCATACATACCAATGTGTGTGGTCCAATGAGTGTAGCATCGCTGTGGTTATCGTTATGTTCTTACCTTCACGGATGACTTGAGTAGATATGGGTATATCTATTTCATGAAACATAAGTCCGAAACTTCGAGAAGTTTAAGGAGTTTCAAAGTGAGGTAGAGAATCAACGTAACAAGAAGATTAAATTTCTACGCTCGATCGTGGAGGTGAATATCTAAGTTACGAGTTTGGCGAGCATTTGAAGAAATGCGGAATACTTTCTGATTGACACCGCCAGAACACCACAACAGAATGGTGTGTCCGAACGTCGTGTCGAACTCTCTTAGATATGGTTCGTTCTATGATGTCACTTACATTTACGCTATCATTTTGGGGTTATGCATTAGAAACAGCCGCATTCACTTTAAATAGGGCACCGTCTAAATCCGTTGAAACGACAAGTATGAATTATGGTTTGGGAAGAAACCTAAATTGTCGCTCCTTAAAGTTTGGGGTTCTTGCCTATGTAAAGAAGTTACAAATGGACAAGCTTGAACCCAAAGCGGAAAAATGCGTCTTCATAGGATACCCGAAGGAAACTATTGGGTATACCTTCTATCATAGATCCGAAGGCAAAATATTCGTTGCCAAGAATGGATCCTTTCTAGAGAAGGAATTTCGCTCGAAAGAAGTGACTGGAAGGAAAGTACAACTCGACGAGGTTGTCGAACCTTCTCTCGAAATTGCGAGTAGCTCAGCACCGGAAGAAGTTCCTGTGGTGCCTGCACCAATTAGAGAGGAAGCTAATGATGATGATCATGAAACTTCGGTTGAAGTTGCTACAGAGCCTCGGAGGCCAACGAGAACTCGTACCACTCCAGATTGGTATGATCCCGTTATGAGTGTCATGTTGGTGGACAACACCGATGACCCTGAGACATATGAGGAAGCGATGATGAGCCCAGATTCCAATAAATGGCAAGAATCCATGAAATCCGAGATTGGATCCATGTACGAAAACCAAGTATGGACTTTGGTGGACTTACCAGATGGCGGAAGGTCGAGAACAAATGGATCTTCAAGAAGAAAACAGATGTCGATGGTAATGTTATCTATAAAGCTCGACTTGTCGCAAAAGGGTTTCGACAAATTCAAGGAGTTGACTACGATGAGACTTTATCACCGGCGAAGCTAAAGTCTGAGGATTATGTTAGCAATCGCTGCATATTACGATTATGAGATATGATGATGGATGTCAAAACAACATTCCTCAATGGAGACATTGATGAAGAGTTGTATATGATGCAACCAAAGGTTTTGTCGATCCTAAAGATGCTAACAAGGTATGTAAACTTCAACGGTCCATCTATGGATTGAAGCAAGCATCCAGTTGGAATCAATGTTTTGATAAGGTGATCAAAGTTTTGGTTTTATACAAACTTATGGAGAAGCTTGTATTTACAAGAAAGTGAGTGTGAGCTCTGTAGCATTCTTAATACTATATGTGGATGACATACTGTTGATTGGGAATGATGTAGACCTTCTTAATAGTGTCAAGGAATATTTGAATAATAGTTTTTCAATGAAGGATCTTGGCGAAGCAACTTACATATTAGGCATAAAGATTTATAGAGATAGATCGAAACGCCAAATATCATTGTCACAGAGTACATATTTGGACAAAGTTCTAAAGAGGTTTGGAATGGAAGATAGCAAGAAAGGGTTCTTGCCCATGTTGCCCAATACGACCTTGAGTAAAACTCAAAGTCCGACATCGGCAGAAGATAGAGAAAGGATGAGTAAGACTCCCTATGCCTCAGCCATAGGATCTCTAATGTATGCCATGATATGTGTTGGAGATATGCCCAAGAGGCAATAATAAAGTGGTTATTATCATATCTTCACACTTATGATAAATGTTTACATACCATGCTATAATTGTATTAACCGGAAACATTAATACTTGTGTGATTTGTAAACTAAAATAAGAGTCCCTAGTAAAGCCTCTTGTTAAACTAGCTTGTTGGTTAATATATGATCATGGTTTCCTGATCATGAACATAGAGATGTTATTAACAACAGGATCATATCATTAGGAGAATGATGTGATGGACATACTCCTATAGACAAGCGTAGCATAAAGATCAAGTCATTTCAATAGTTCAATTGCTATATGCTTTACGATACATAGTAACCTAATTCCTTCGACCATGAGATCATGCATATCACCTTTACGGATGGATGCTTTGATGACATCAAACACCACACCGTGAATCGGGTGGCTATAAAGGTGGCATTAAGTGTTCGGAAAGTATTGGTTGAAACACATGGATCAAGAGGGATTTGTCCATCCATATGACGGATAGATATACTCGGGCCCTCTCGGTGGAATGTCATCCAATTAGCTTGCAAGCATGTGACTTGGTCACAAGGGATTACATATCACGGGAACGAGAAAAGAGTACTTATCAGTAACGAGGTTGAACTAGGTATGCAGAGATACCACGATCATAACCTCGGATAAGTAACATATCGTGAGACAAAGGGAAATTGGTATCGTATGTAAGTGGTTCATTCGATCGCAAAGTAATCGAGAAATATGGGAGCCATATGAATTTCAGATTCCTCTATTGGTTATTGGAGAAGTGTCTCGATCATGTCCGCATAATTCACGAACCGTAGGGAGACACACTTAAGGATTGACGTTGTTTGAGTAGTTATGGTATTATGAGAAAGAGACCGAATGTTGTTGAGTCTCGGATGGGATCCGGATATCACGAGGTGATCCGAATGGTCCGAGAATAAGATTCATATAAGGAAAGTCCTGTTTGAGTTCGGAATGATTAGGTGTTTTCATCGGGAATGTTCTAGAAGGTTCGGATTGTCCAAGACTCTGGGGAAGGGGTACATGAATGTGTCATCACATATTGGAATGATTGCATCATGTACTAAGTGTTCTTGCTGTTCCAAAACATGAAAGTCAAATTGGCGCTTTGAAAGTCAAACGGCTAAACAGAACTGTGGGAAACAGGAACTGTGGGAAACAGAAACTGTGGGAAACAAGCAAGAGGAGTTGGAACCAACACGGAGGAGGAGTTGGACTCCTCCGGGCGCCCTTGACCTAGGCCGAGTTGGGAGGGACTCCTCCCTCTGGCGCGCCAAGACCCTCCCATAAAAGGAGGCAGGGCTCCTCCTAGAGACACATAAGTTCCTACCTCTAAATCTCGGTTTAGAGCCGTTTGGTTTAGAGCTTCTAATTGCTTTAGCCTGCGGTTTAGAGCCTTCTAATTGGTTTAGAGCCTTCTAATTGGTGTGTCTAATTACTAGACCACTAATAGTCTCTCTCATAAGCTCCACCATACTCGCACCGGCTTAAGGCGAAGCCCTCTGGATTTCCTCTACTTCTGCCATCACTGCCAGTTGCCCGGAATCGCGAGGAGAGTGCTACAACCTCCGCTTTGGAACAAGGAGAGGAAGGTGAGAGAAAGGTCTTCGCCGAAACGTGACCGAACGTGAGCGCCGTGGCGGGCGCGGAAGGATCGTCTACGCGATCTTGAGATCGGAAAGAGTATGACTACATCACCCACTTGAATCGCTCGTTAACCGCTTGGAATCTTCGAGGGTAAGTTATTCCATCGACTGCTTGCTACAATCTAGTAGATAGATCTTGGCCTGCTTGTTTGTATGCGATAGAAAATTTTGTTTTCCATGCTACGAACCCCTACAAGGGTATCGAGCCAGTTTATATGTAGATGTAGACGAGTAGAACACAATGGTCATTGTGGGCGTTGATGCTTTATTGTCGATTGCTTCTTGTGTACTTTGTATCTTGCGGTATGTTGGGATGAAGGCGGGCTAACCTTACATGACATCGTTCATGAGACTTGCTCCACGCTTGACATGCAACTTGTATTGCATAAGTGGCTTTATGGGTGCTGTTTCTCCTAGCATAGTTAAGATCCAATTTACAACGGGTGATTGACAATACTAGTATCAATGTTGTGGTTCTTGTTCGTAAGTTAGAACGACACTTATTGAAAGCCCCAAACCACGTAAAATATGCAAATAAAGTAGAGGCGTCTAACTTTGTTTTGCAGGGGTGTGCAGTGATGTGATATGGCCATGATTGTGATTATATTTGATGTATGCAATGTTCCTTATTGTAAGTTGGCAACCGGCAGGAGCCATATGGTTGTCTTTAATTTATGTTAAGACCCGCATGTCTATTCAAAGTAGTTGTAATAGTTGAAGCCGGTGGACGACAACCATGGAGAAGCGTCATTGACCTTGATGCAATGCCGATGATGATGGAGATCATGTTCGTGCTAGAAGATGGAGATCGGAAGCACAAAGAAGAAAAGTCCATATCATATCACATATTATGAATTGCATGTGATGTTAATCCTTTATGCATCTTGTATTTCTTAGTGCAGACGGTAGCATTATAAGATGATCCCTCATGCACATGAATTTCAAATCATAAAGTGTTCACCCTTAGTTAGCACCGTTGCTAAAGCTTGTTGTCAAACACCACGTGATGATGGTGTGCTAGATTACGCAAGTGTATACAACGTGAGCAAGCCAGATTTGCTCATGCGAAACTAAGGTTTGATCTTGTGAGCCTAGCATGTCTGACATGGCCTCGTGAACACGGATTACAAAGGTAGAGCATGAGTCATATAGTAGATATGATGAACATGTCGATTGTTCGCCATTGAAGCTACATCAACTCTTGTGATGATCGGTTTTGATGTGGTGGATTTGGTTCGTGTGATCACTAAAACAATGTGAGGGATATTGTTTTGAGTGGGAGTTCACCTAGATTAATTTGATTATTAATTAGAACTCAATTTATCATAAACTAAATCAAAGTGAATTTGCATAGTTGTTGTAGTCATTGGCATCCGTTTACCACCGTACGCTTAGTTATAATTGAGATGATAGAACTATAGAATTCTGGTTAGTTACTTTACGAACTGGTATCGTATTGTTTTGAAGTGTTAATATAATGTTTAAAAGTCCTATTGCAAACTTTCAGTAAGTTCCGGTTACTCCATGAAGTTTAATAATTGGTATTAAATCAAGAGTGACAATTCCAAGAGTTAGTATATGAGTATCATGTTTGTCTCCATGATTCTTGATATTCAAAGAATTCTCTTAATATCAAGGTTATCTAGGATCTGAAAGAGTTGTTTCAGAAACCATGATGTGTGGAAGATATTGTGATATCTGAAACGAAGTTTTGGTTGCAACATGATAGAGTATAATATGGCTAAAGTCATGTTCTCATATTTGATGAGAATTTGCGAAAGGTTGTAGACACTTGTTGTCCTAATCCTCCAAAAGGTTTTGGATAGCAACATTATACTCGTAATTCATCGTTATAAGCTAAAGGTAGTTTGATCATGGACGATTCCATGATAAGGATGAATATTTGATGTAGGTAAAATGTTTACTACACCAAGAGATTACTAAATAAAGGAATTTGAAAGAACACCAAACATTTGATGATGGTGATCTACTTCAGTGCAAGTCCAAAGACATTGGTATTTAACTATACACGCTTTGGACTATGTGTCATATGTATGACTCCACTATTGATATTGATAGATTCTTTCAAATGTAAAAGGAAATCTTGAAAGAGAATCTCATAAATATATGGCGTAAAAGAAAAGATTAGAATTGTTCGGTTTAAGTATATAGATGATATACATGTTATGGCTATATTCTTTGCTTATTAAACAATGTGGTTCTTAAGTATTTGATACTGAATTTGTTGGTATGAATTGTCATACAAAACAATGTAATTCATGAACTACAATGGCCTAAGTAACTAGCAAAAGAATATGTGATGATGTTCATCGAGAACAAATAAAGGGTTATTGTGTTGCTCGTTAAACATCAAAGCTTTCCTTCAAGATTTGTTTTATCAGGTGTTATGAGAACAAAAGGGTTGTTCAAATAATTGCGTAATCCATAAAAGATGGATGATTCACAAATCTCGTTGGAAAAATCACATCCATAAAGCTAATGCTAAAGATGTCGAAAGACAAATTGATTGAAAAGATCACTTAGGAAGTGACATCGCCGTTTAAATTATATTGGAAAGAAAACATGAAGAAACTCCATATGTATGGAATTTTGGAGTCTTTTGATTTTGATCAAATGACGCTTGTGAAACTTTCCTAGAGATAATTAAAACTTCGTTCATAGGCCAAAAGGAAACGAAAGACTAGCTTATTGGAATTTGTACATATTGTTGTACGAAGTCCATTATGTGTAGTCAAGAGCGATGGATTTCAACTTCATATGCTTTCTCCGAAAATTTGAGTGAATATATGAATATTTACTTAATAAGGATGAAGTATGAAACATTTGAAAAGTTCAAAGACTTTCAAGATGAAGTGCAAAATCATTGTAACAAGAATATAAACAGTTTATGATAAAGATCATAAAGGAAGATATTTGAGTTACAGAGTTTAGCATAATACCTAAGATTTAAGGAATCGTTCCATGGATTTGCATTTTCCCGAAACACCATAAGAGTATGGAGTGTTCGAGATATGTAATTAAACCTTGTTTGACATGGTAAGATCAAAGGTATAATTCATAAAAACTGCCATTATATTTTAAAGATTAAAAGCTTTAGAGATTACCGTTTTTCCACTGAAAAGAGCTCCATCATAATCCGTTGAAATGACACCATATAAGGTTATGGTTTGGGATAAAACCCAAGTTGTCCTTTCTTAAACATTGGTATGCTATGCATAAGAAAGATGTGTGCAACCAAAGTCGGATGAACCTGTCTTTGTATGTTATTTTGAATAACTGTTAATTAATCCTCCATAACACCGGAGACAAAAGTGTTTGTCGCTTAGAACGTCAAGTTTCTTTAAGAAGGAATTTTTCGTGAAAAGTTAAGTGGGAGGACAATAGAACTTTGATAAGGTTGAAAGAACCTTAGTTATATGTGCAGAGTTGCGCAGCACCGAAAAGTGTTTCGGAGGCAGCAACAATGCTCATGGCTCACGTACCTCAAAGGTTGTGGTCACGGAGATCCAAGTTCCTATTGAAACAAGTAGGTCGGATAAACAATCAAATACCAAGATTTGAGGGTTGAATCATTATTTGAGAATAATGAACCGACTACATGCAAAGAAGCGATGATGGGCCCTGACTCCGTAAAATGGCTTGAAGCCATAAAATCCGTGATAGTTCCATACACGAGAAAATCAAGTTTTGAACTTGAAGGACCCTCGAGAAAGGTGTAAGACCTTATAGTTGTGTCTGGATCTATAAAGAAATAGACATGGATGTTTCACATCTATGAAATAGTCGACATGTTGGGAAAGAGTTCACAACAATGTTCAAAGGTTGACTATGACAAGATTTGATCCATCATAGTGATATTTAGTCTAGACGGATTAATGTAGCAACCACTACATATAATTTGTTATATGGTAGTTGAATAAACAAAACAAGTTCTTCTAATAGAATCGTTACCTAGGACATGTGCATAACACGGTCCATAGGGTTTTGTTAATTCAAAGGATGCTAAAAGCATATGCAAACTTCAATGGTTAAAGTGAGCATCGCGGAGTTGGAATCTTCACTATGATAAAACTATTAAAGGAGTTTAAAAGTTCATTAGAGACAATGAAGATGCTTGCATTTGCAAGAAATTAAGTGGGAGCGCTAAGACATGTTTCTAATACATTATGTGGAAGACATATTGTTGATTGGAAATAATGTATCTTTTATTAACACATATTAAGAATTTCATCCCGATGAAAGACTTAGGCAAAACCTAAATATTTGGCATCAATAGACGCTAATATGGTTGTGTCAGAAGTACATAGACAAGATATTGAATGAGTTCAATATAGAAACTACAAGAGAGGTTCTTGTCGCACAGAAAGGATTGAATAAATTCAATGTTGATGATATATTCAAGTGTATTGACATTTGGTAAAGTGAAACAAATAATCAAGTATAGATTGATACTTGATGTATAAAATCACAAAGAGTAATTATATCATACTGTGATATGTACAAATCCAGATATGTCCTATGCTCTAAATGTTGTGAGCATATACCAGAATGATTCGTAAGATGATCATTGGACAATAGTAAGGATATTCTTATGATCTTTTGGAAGAACTAAGAGTATAATATTTGTAGAAGTGACAAATAGATGGTTAGTTCATTGTAGAAGTACTACATTGATACTAGTTTTGTCACAAAGTGCAAATTAAGTTTATCTCAATCTAAATTAAGGGTGGCACAATATAATGGAAAGTAAGTTCCATAATGGATTTGGATGAGTTCCAAAGTTAAGACATTGTGACAGATACTACAACAAAAGGCTAAGTATATGACTGCTATTTTAGCAAGCAAAAGAGGGCATTTGTGTCAAAGTAGTTTGTTATCAAACTAGGTGTAGTTCACAGTGGGATAATACTATGAAGATATATTGTGCGACAATATTATCAACATGTTTTAACCCCAAAGAACTAAAGGTCACACCGAAAGACCAAATTTATACAAAGCCATCTCATTAGAGAATGAGTGATGCGTGAAGACGCAAAGACATGCAATTACACACGGACCTGGAAGTGTCAGATCCGGAGATCAGTTGACCACTAGCAATCGTGTACATACAACACCGTAAAGCCATAGGTGTTGAATACACAAAGGTTTGAAACTAGATTATTTACTCTAGTGCAAGTGGGAGACTGTTGGAGATATGCCCAAGAGGCAATAATAAAGTGGTTATTATCATATCTTCACACTTATGATAAATGTTTACATACCATGCTATAATTGTATTAACCGGAAACATTAATACTTGTGTGATTTGTAAACTAAAATAAGAGTCCCTAGTAAAGCCTCTTGTTAAACTAGCTTGTTGGTTAATATATGATCATGGTTTCACGATCATGAACATAGAGATGTTATTAACAAGGATCATATCATTAGGAGAATGATGTGATGGACATACTCCTATAGACAAGCGTAGCATAAAGATCAAGTCATTTCAATAGTTCAATTGCTATATGCTTTCGATACATAGTAACCTAATTCCTTGACCATGAGATCATGCATATCACCTTTACCGGATGGATGCTTTGATGACATCAAACACCACACCGTATCGGGTGGCTATAAAGGTGGCATTAAGTGTTCGGAAAGTATTGGTTGAAACACATGGATCAAGAGTGGGATTTGTCCATCCATATGACGGATAGATATACTCTGGGCCCTCTCGGTGGAATGTCATCCAATTAGCTTGCAAGCATGTGACTGGGTCACAAGGATCACATATCACGGGAGCGAAAGAGTACTTATCGATACGAGGTTGAACTAGGTATGCAGAGATACCGACGATCATAACCTCGGATAAGTAACATATCGTGAGACAAAGGAAATTGGTATCGTATGTAAGTGGTTCATTCGATCGCAAATTAATCGTAGAAATATGTGGAGCCATATGAATTTCAGATTCCTCTATTGGTTATTGTTAGGAGAAGTGTCTCGATCATGTCCGCATAATTCACGAACCGTAGGAGACACACTTAAGGATTTGACGTTGTTTGAGTAGTTATGGTATTATGAGAAAGAGACCGAATGTTGTTCGGAGTCTCGGATGGGATCCGGGATATCACGAGGTGATCCGGAATGGTCCGGAGAATAAGATTCATATAAGGAAAGTCCCGTTTCGGAGTTCGGGAATGATTCCGGTGTTTTCATCGGGAATGTTCTAGAAGGTTCCGGATTGTCCGGCACTCCGGGGGGGAAGGGGTACATGAATGTGTCATTACATATTGGAATGATTGCATCATGTACTAAGTGTTCTTGCTGTTCCAAAAACATGAAAGTCAAATTGCCAGTTTGAAAGTCAAACGGCTAAAACAGGAAACTGTGGGAAACAGGAAACTGTGGGAAACAAGCAAGAGGAGTTGGAACCAACCTGGAGGAGGAGTTGGACTCCTCCAGGCCGGCGCCCAGCCTAGGCCGAGTTGGGAGGGACTCCTCCCTCCTGGCGCCAGACCCCCTCCCATAAAAGGAGGCAGGGCTCCTCCGAGAGACACATAAGTTCCTACCTCTAAATCTCCGGTTTAGAGCCGTTTTGGTTTAGAGCTTCTAATTGCTTTAGCCATGGTTTAGAGCCTTCTAATTGGTTTAGAGCCTTCTAATTGGTGTGTCTAATTACTAGACCACTAATAGTCTCTCTCATAAGCTCCACCATACTGCACTTTGGCTTAAGGCGAAGCCTCATGGGATTTCCCTCTACTTGGGTACCACGCCGTTGTCACGGAATCGCGAGGAGAGTGCTACAACCTCCATTTTCTGGAACAAGGGAGAGGAAGGTCTTCGCCGAGTACCGAACGTGTGACCGATCAAGCGGCGCTGCGAGCGTGGCGGAAGGATCGTCTACGCGATCTTGAGATCGGAAAGAGTACGACTACATCACCCACGAGAATCTGCTCTCGTTAACCGCTTTGGAATCTTCGAGGGTAAGTTATTCCATCAACTCGTTGCTACAATCTAGTAGATAGATCTTGGCCTGCTTGTTTGTATGCGATAGAAAATTTTGTTTTCCATGCTACGAACCCCTACAATATGTACTAGACCCGACATCGCGTATGCTGTTAGTTTAACTAGCAGATATCAAAGTGATCCAGGAGTGGATCATTGGACAGCGGTCAAAAACATCCTTAAGTACTTGAGAAGAACTAAGGATATGGTTCTTTCTTATGGAGGTGATGAACAGCTCGTTGTTAATGGTTACACCGATGCTAGTTGGAACACCGATCCGGATGATTCTAAATCACAATATGGATACGTATTTATTTTGAATGGTGTAGTAGTTAGCTAGAGGAGTGCAAAGCAAAGCGTTGTTGCGAGATCTTCAACTGAATCGGAATACATGGCTGCTTTGGAGGCTTCACAAGAAGCGATATGGATGAAAGAGTTCATTGCAAAGCTGGGTGTGGTTCCTAGTGCGCTGGACCCAATGTCTATCTACTGTGATAACATGGGCGCCATAGCCAATGCGCAAGAACCAAGGTCACACAAGAAGCTGAAGAACATCAAGCTGCGTTTTCACGCTATTCGAGAACATATCCAGGATGGGGATATAAAGATTTGCAAAGTACACACAGATCTGAATGTGGCGGATCCGTTGACTAAACCTCTCCCGAGGGCAAAACATGACCAGCACCAAACTGCCATGGGTGTTCGGTATATTACCATGTAATCTAGATTAGATGACTCTAATGCAAGTGGGAGACTGTTGGAGATATGCCCTAGAGGCAATAATAAATATAGTTATTATTATATCTTTGTGTTTATGACAAATGTTTACATTCATGCTATAATAGTATTAACAAGGAAACATTGATACTTGTGTGATTTGTAAACTTAATTGAAGTCCCTAGTATAGCCTCTATACATCACTAGCTTGTTGGTTGATAAATGATTGTGGTTTCCCTATCATGAACATTGAGATGTTATCAACAACAAGATCATATCGTTAGGAGAATGATATGGTGGACATACTCCTATAGATAAGCGTAGCATAAAGATCAAGTCATTTTAATAGTTCAATTGCTATATGCTTTCTGATACATAGTAACCTAATTCCTTAGACCATGAGATCATGCATATCACCTTTACCGGATGGATGCTTTGATGACATCAAACACCACACCGTAACTGGGTGGCTATAAAGGTGGCATTGAGTGTTCGGAAAGTATTGGTTGAGACACATGGATCAAGAGTGGGATTTGTCCATTCATATGACGGATAGATATACTCTGGGCCCTCTCGGTGGAATGTCATCCAATTAGCTTGCAAGCATGTGACTGGCTCACAAGGGATCACATATCACGGGAACGAGAAAAGAGTACTTATCAGTAACGAGGTTAAACTAGGTATGCAGAGATACCGACGATCATAACCTCGGATAAGTAAACTATCGTGAGACAAAGTGAAATTGGTATCGTATGTAAGTGGTTCATTCGATCGCAAAGTAATCGTAGAAATATGTGGGAGCCATATGAATTTCCAGATTCCTCTATTGGTTATTGTTCGGAGAAGTGTCTCGATCATGTCCGCATAATTCACGAACCGTAGGGAGACACACTTAAGGATTCGACGTTGTTTGAATAGTTATGGTATTATGATAAAGAGACCGAATATTGTTCGGAGTCTCGGATGGGATCCGGGATATCACGAGGTGATCCGGAATGGTCCGGAGAATAAGATTCATATAAGGAAAGTCCCGTTTCGGAGTTTGGGAATGATTCCGGTGTTTTCATCGGGAATGTTCTAGAAGGTTGAATGTCCACTCCGGAGGGGAAGGGGTACATGAATGTGCCATTGCAAGTTGGAATGATTGCATCATGTACTAAGTGTCATCGCTGTTCCAAATAAAGGATTAAATCAAATCCTAGTTTGAAAAGTCAAATAGCTAGTTTGAAAAGTCAAACGGCTAAAATTGGAAAGAGGAAAAGAGGAGGAAGTGGGAAACCGAGTTGGGAGGAATCCTCCTCCAACCGTGGCGCCTCCAAGCCGAGTTGGGGAGGGACTCCTCCCCTGGCCGCCCCTCCACCTATATAAGGAGGCAGGGCTCCTCCTCTAGACACACAAGTCCCTCACCTCAAACCCTAGAAGCAGACCCCTCCATAGCCGCCGCCACCCCTAGGGTTTTGCCCTAGCCGACTTGGGGTCCCGGAACCCTAGACGGCTCTAGCATCCCTCCTGGTGTGTCTAAACCCTAGATCACCGAGGAGCTCTCTCATACTCCACCATACTCCCTTAAGGCGAAGCCCACGAGATCTCCCTCTACTTCCGTACCACGCCAGTCAGCCGGAATCATGAGGGTGATACAACCTCCATTTCTTTGGAACAAGGAGAGGAAGGTCTTCGCCGAGTACCGAACGTGACCGATCATTGGAGCGCCACGAACGCAATACCCGGAAGGATCGCTTCACGATCTTGAGATCGGAAGAGTACGACTACATCACCCGAGAATCCGCCTCGTTAAACACTTTGGAATATTCGAGGGTAAGTTATTCCATCGACTCGTTGCTACAATCTAGTAGATAGATCTTGGCTTGTTTGTTTGTATGCGGTAGAAATTTTTTGTTTTCCATGCTACGAAACCCTACATCGAGCTCTTCCTCGAGTTGTGGCTTCACCTAAGAAGAAAGATGGCAAGAGTAGAACTTGCTACATATGTCGTGAGAAGGGGCATATTTCTTCCTCATGCACTATCGGTATCTCCTCATCCAACCCTATCATTATTGATGATGCTTATTCTCTTTGTAAGGATGAGGTTGGCAATGTGTTTGCCAAATTTGTTGGTGCCCAATGTGGTGTCAAGAAAATATCCATTTGGGGTGCCAAGCTTATTGTGACTAACTTCTTAGGACCCAACTTGGTTGGGGACCAACAAGCCAAAACTTGATCAATATGTGTGTTTTGGAGGGCATTGGAGTCTTGGCTACATTATGAAGAATTGAGGGATCTTCATCAATTATTATTGTCAAGCCAAGCCATTTGGATTATCACGATCATATTATATTTCCAATGTTTCTCTTTGCGGTAACATATGCTAAACTCTTTACATTGAAAGTTACTCGCCCCCTTTTGCATGTGTTGGTTTTGTATCTTCCATGTTTTTGTACATGTTGTGTTATCCACTTAATTATCTTGAAATCAAGATTATTTGTGTATGATTAGGTGACACACCATGTATGTATGTTTCTTGTGTTTGAGCCTTGCTTGATTATATTTGATATCTTATTTGGCTCTTGTGAGAGATTAATGGATTATCCCATTTTGGGGGAGTGTTATGCTTGGGCATTCCACAATCCTAAAATTGTGTGTACATGAGGAATACCACCTAAGTATTTATATTGGATTATTGTCTAAAATTTATGTGGTATAATTCTCATGAGAAATTTAAGTTTTATAATGTCCATTAATTATCTCTATTTGTATCCTTTTGCCCCGTGTTGGTTTTATGGTAATATCACATTATGGGGGAGTCATATGCTTAGTGCATATTACAAATCCTAGAAAATGTGAATATTCGAGGTTGTGTCACTTAGAATTGATATTGATAATTATCTAGAACCTATGTGACACATTTTCTCATACAATTTCCAATTTTCTTGAATGGCTTTATTGATCTTATTTTGGATCTTGTATATGAGAGTGGTTCTTGGTATGTGTTTCCTCATATTTAGATATATATATTCGCATGGAAACCATTTGCTTCAAGTTACTCTAATCACTAGTGATTGTGTGACTATTGTAAGCTACCAAGAATCTTGTTCGAAGTAACATGCTCAATTCTTATATTTAGTTATATTCTTCTTGTTGTGACTATGATCTTGGATATCTATGCAAGCTACCTTGGGAAAATTATTCCCAATATTTCTTGTCCTTGGACAATGAGTAATTTATGGTAGAATTTGTTGATCATATTCACTTTGGCCTTTGCTTAATATTGTCCTATCTTTGGCCAAGTAAATGTTTTGTGTGCTCCCATGTATTCCTTGCTACTTTTTGGATCTTCTTATTTTATTGGTATCCTCTTCTGTTTTATTTAATGTAGGTAGTAGTGATGATCCCATTTGTGTGCATTTTGCATTCAAAAGGAAAATCCTACAAAATGCACTATCCATGGGGGGCTATCCTATATTATTTAGAACACTCATATTTATGCTTCTTTGTTTTGATCCATATCATTTCGTTTGTGCTTGGAACCTCAATCTTTTCGTTTTGGTATTTTGTGCCATCATGAGAAGTTTGGGGAGTTTGGTTTCTTATTGGAAACTTGCTCTTTTTGGGAGTTGGTTTTGTCTCATTCCTTGTTTCATGATTTGACCATTCTAGAATGAGATAAATCCTTGAGCATTTTTATTTCTATAGCCAAAGTTCATTTGTTGAATTGGTTATTTGATACAAGTTGAATATCGTTTTTACTTGTTATTTTTGTTCAAAGTGTATATCCTTTGTTGGTTCTTGAAAGCTTTATGCATGCATATTTACTATATGTTTATATTATGGCATGCTTACTTTCTTTGATCCAATATATAGGGGAAACTCCACCAATTCCCACCGGCTAAGCTGTGCATGAAATTCAATTTCATATCAATATGCACATAATTATGTGGAGTCTCTCCTATGTATTGTAGTTGCACTAACTACTTTGGACCCAATATGTTTGGGGACCATTTTGTACTTAAATGTGTTTAGGTACATTGGAGATATATTGGACGCTTGTTTCTCAATTTTGAAGAAGTGATGATTAGAAGAAAATTTGAGGCAAGCTATAGGATGATCAACGAATTTATATCCTCTACATCCTACCAATTATATCTCGGTAACAAGTATCTCTTTCTCATGCTCACATATCTTGATTCCAACCGTTTGTCGGTTGCCTTCTAGCATGAATTAATGTATTTATAATTGTTGTAGTTCTAGCCATGGTTTAAGAGGACTCTCTATTGTATATGTGTTTAAGTTGAGATGAGTGCATATAACTGGGACTATACAAAATCATGCATATGATCCTCCAATCCCAAATATGTCAATCTAGAAATTTTATTGCCTATCATTTCATCAACTTCTCTCATGTGCAATAGTGAGATTTTTGCTAGTCTATTCTATCTTATGATACTTGTTGCCTTTCTCCATATATTCCAACTTTCTCCTTTTCCCTTGCGATAGTTGTACTATATGTAGTGTGTTGGTGTTTGAAGCTCATTAATGTACAATAAGATATATGTGAGCCTTTGGCCATGCTTTGAAGCAAAAATCTTATTGTTATATGTTATGACTTCATTTTTGCCTTTCATGTGCTTTCTTGTATAATCTTCTTTATGTGTGCATATTTATTTGTTGGCATCTGTCTTTGTGATGTTTTCCACTTAGAGACATATACACATATGAGAAGATAATTTTAGTTGAATCTTATTCCTTGGATACCACCTTTTATTCCTTTTGATTTTTCGGTGGCTTCCAAATTTATTTGCCTATGAGTGCTTATTCCTCTTGTTTGCACCTTCGGGCACTCATACTTGTTCTCTCGTGCCTTGTATTGTTAATTTAATTTGGATGAGTGAGGATTCCATGATTAGGCACCTTGTTACCAAATATAATTATCATAATTGGTGCATTATGTTTGGGGAGCTCATCTAATTCACTTAATAATGCTCATTTGTCGTCTTTCTCATTTGTTGTGTTTTAAATGCTTATGGGGGAGCGAGGATTCCATATTTGTGCAACATGTATTCTAATGCATTTATTTTGAATTATGCACAAATCTTGGAGAGCTTATCTATTTATTATTTAAAACACCCTTTTGCTCATATCATAATATCTCGTAGTTTCCATTTGGACTCATTTGTTGTTTTCAAATTGGTTTGTCGGATCTTGTAATTGCTTGCATCATTTGTTGATGCCTCTTCCTTTTATTTCTTTTTGGCAATCTTTGGGTCCTCGATATAGTTCTACTTCCTCCCAAGTATTCATCATTGGGATATGTGTGAATGCACACCTTTGGAGGATTTATCACTATATTGGCCTTCTAGAACTTGTCACCCATTTCGGCAATCGATGCCAATGGGGGAGAAGTTTTAGAGGGTTTAAGGGAAATGGTTTATGCCTTGAGTTTGTTCTTGTGCATTTGCCTCTCATGCTCTTGCATCTTTGTTGTTGCTTAGCATGTGGTATATATAGAGGAAACTCCACCAATGATAATAACTGGCAATATATGCAAGGAAATTCAAGTTCATCACACATGCATAGATTGTGGGGGAGTTTTCTCTATATATGGTGGTGGTACCAATATCACATACTTATGTAGTATTTAATATTGGTAGTACCACTTTATTCTTTAATATTCCTTATATAAACCCTCTTAAAGGGATTGTCATCAGTTACCAAAATGGGGGAGATTGAAAGAACATGTTGGGCCCCCATGTGTGGTTTTGGTAATTAATGACAATCTTTATGGACTAATGTGTGTATTAAGTTATACTTATAGGATTTGTCCATTGGCATCGCTTGGAGCATGTGTTGTCTTCAAGGTCGATGAAATGCAAAGAAGATATGTTGTGCAAGCTCAATATGCGAGGTCGATGACGAGGAATTAAGAAAGGCGTTCCATCTTGAGAAGGGCAAGACCGTCTACATCGAGCTCAAGTGGAATGCTCAAGGCAAAGGTATAATCCTGATAGGTTTTCCCTTTTGCCGGTCTCTTGTTGTGTGTAGGAGACCGGGTTTAGGATAGATAACCGTACTATCAAGAGGGGCTCTCGTATGAGTAATTCGGTCACATCGTTCGGAGAGAGCTCAAACCTTGCATTCTTGCATCATCATATTTGGTTGCTATTTGGCCTTACCCAAGTGTGGATATAGAGCTTGTGGTAATCTCCATAACAAGCTCTTGTTCATCAAAATCGGATCTTCCGTTTGTATCTTGTTGCGATTTTGATCTTGGCGGTTTTTCGGTTTCTCACCAAGTGAGGTATCCCACGTTATTCTACTTGATACTTTCTCACTTGGTGATAACCAATATTTTCACCTTTTATAGGGTAGCTTTTGTCGTCCTCTTACCAACGCAATTGGAAACAGGTCAATCGGAGCTACCGTTCAAAAGTTATGACCGTTTGAGTTTTCGTCGATTTAATTCTATTAGAAAAAGAAAAAAACAGTTTTTCTGGGCCGTCCGATACTACCGGGCCCAATACCGGACGCGCCTGGCTCGCGTGGCCCATCTTCAGTATCACCCGACACCCACTTCCTGGCCCTATCAACCAGCCCTGTGGGTAGCGTCACTACTGCCGGGCAGTATTTTCCTACTCGCAGCTTCAAATTTACTACTCAGGCTCAGATCCACATTGACTCACCAGCCTTCAGGTGGCTGTTTGCTGTTGGAGATATGCCCAAGAGGCAATAATAAAGTGGTTATTATCATATCTTCACACTTATGATAAATGTTTACATACCATGCTATAATTGTATTAACCGGAAACATTAATACTTGTGTGATTTGTAAACTAAAATAAGAGTCCCTAGTAAAGCCTCTTGTTAAACTAGCTTGTTGGTTAATATATGATCATGGTTTCGATCATGAACATAGAGATGTTATTAACAACAGGATCATATCATTAGGAGAATGATGTGATGGACATACTCCTATAGATAAGCGTAGCATAAAGATCAAGTCATTTCAATAGTTCAATTGCTATATGCTTTCTGATACATAGTAACCTAATTCCTTCGACCATGAGATCATGCTAATCACCATCACCGAAGGATGCTTTGATGACATCAAACACCACACGTAATCGGGTGGCTATAAAGGTGGCATTCAAAGGGTGTTCGAAAGTATGTGTTGAGGCACATGGATCAAGAGGGATTTGTCCATCCATATGATGATAGATATACTGGGCCCTCTCGTTGAAATGTCATCCAATTAGCTTGCAAGCATGTGACGGCTCACAAGGGATCACATATCACGGACGAAAAGAGTACTTATCGACGAGGTTGAACTAGGTATGCAGAGATACCGACGATCATAACCTGATAAGTAAACTATTGTGAGACAAAGGAAATTGGTATCGTATGTAAGTGGTTCATTCGATCGCAAAAGTAATCGTAGAAATATGTGGAGCCATATGAATTTCCAGATTCCTCTATTGGTTATTGTTCGGAGAAGTGTCTCGATCATGTCCGCATAATTCACGAACCGTAGGGAGACACACTTAAGGATTGACGTTGTTTGAGTAGTTATGGTATTATGAGAAAGAGACCAATGTTGTTGGAGTCTCGATGGGATCCGGATATCACGAGGTGATCCGGAATGGTCCGAGAATAAGATTCATATAAGGAAAGCCCTGCTTTGAGTTCGGAATGATTCCTGTTTTCATCGAATGTTCTAGAAGGTTCGGAATGTCCGACTCGGGGAAGGGTACATGAATGTTTCATTACATATTGGAATGATTGCATCATGTACTAAGTGTTCTCATTGTTCCAAATAAAGGATTAAATTGAATCCTAAAACTGAAAAGTCAAATGGCCGGTTTGAAAGTCAAACGGATAAAACAGAAACTGTGGGAAACAAGCAAGAGGAGGTTGAAACTAACTTGGAGGAGGAGTCCTCCTCTCCAAGCCGCACGCCACCAAGGCCGACTTGGGAGGGACTCCCCTGGCCGCCTCCCACCTATATAAAAGGAGGCAGGGCCTCCTCTAGACACAAGTTCCTATCCTCTAATCTAAATCCTAGCCCTAGACTCATTTAGAGCCGCTTTGGTTTAGAGCTTCTAATTGCCCTAGCCTTCGATTAGAGCCTTCTAATTGGTGTGTCTAAACCCTAGACCACTAATAGCTCTCTCATACTCCACCATACTGCCCGCTTAAGGCGAAGCTCATGAGATCTCCCTCTACTTCCTGCATCACGCCAGCCGGAATCGCGAGGAGAGTGCTACAACCTCCATGCCTGCTAGAACAAGGAGAGGAAGGTCTTCGCCGAAAATTTAACGTGACCGATCGGGAGCGCCTTTGAACGCAGCGCCGGAAGGATCGTCTACACGATCTTGAGATCGGCAAATGTACGACTACATCACCGCTTTGGAATCTTCGAGGGTGAGTTCCTCTATCGACTCGTTGCTACAATCTAGTAGATAGATCTTGGCTTGTTTGTTTGCATGCGGTAGAATTTTTTTGTTTTCCATGCTACGAACCCCTACAGTGGTATCAGAGCCGTGTCTATATGTAGATCTGTTTGCACGAGTAGAACACAATGGTCATTGTGGGCGTTGATGCTTTTATTGTCGATTGCTTCTTGTGTACTTTGCATATTGCGGTATGTTGGGATGAAGCGGCCCGGGCTAACTTTACATGACATCGTTCATGAGACTTGCTCCACGCTTGACATGCAACTTGTATTGCATAAGTGGCTTTGCGGGTGCCTGTTTCTCCTAGCATAGTTAAGATCCAATTTACAACGGGTGATTGACAATACTAGTATCAATATTGTGGTTCTTGCTCGTAAGTTAGAACGACACTTATTGAAAGCCCCAAACCACGTAAAACATGCAAAGAAAATTAGAGGCGTCTAACTTTGTTTTGCAGGGGTGTGCTATGATGTGATATGGCCATGATTGTGATTATATATGATGTATGCAATGTTCCTTATTGTAAGTAGGCAACCGGCAGGAGCCATATGGTTGTCTTTAATTTCTGTTAAGACCCGCGTGTCTATTCAAAGTAGTTGTAATAGTTGAAGCCGGATTTACAACCATGGAGAAGCATCATTGACCTTGATGCAATGTCGGTGATGATGGAGATCATGTCCATGCTTGAAGATGGAGATCGGAAGCACAAAGAAGAAAGGCCGTATCATATCACATATTATGAATTGCATGTGATCTTAATCCTTTATGCATCTTATATTGCTTAGTAGACGACGGTAGCATTATAAGATGATCCCTCATGCACATGAATTTCAAGTCATAAAGTGTTCACCCTTAGTTAGCACCGTTGCTAAAGCTTGTTGTTTCGAAGCACCACGTGATGATCGGGTGTGTTAGATTCTACAAGTGTATACAACGTGAGCAAGCCAGATTTGCTCATGCGGAAACTAAGGTTTGATCTTGACGAGCCTAGCATGTATGCATATGGCCTCAGAACACGGATTACCAAAGGTAGAGCATGAGTCATATAGTAGATATGATGAACATGTTGATTGTTCTCCATTGAAGCTATATCAACTCTCGTGATGATCGGTTTTGATGTGGTGGATTTGGTTCGTGTGATCACTAAAACAATGTGAGGGATATTGTTTTGAGTGGGAGTTCACCTAGATTAATTTGATTATTAATTAGAACTCAATTTATCATAAACTAAATCAAAGTGAATTTGCATAGTTGTTGTAGTCATTGGCATCCGTTTACCACCTTGCGCTTAGTTATAATTGAGATGATAGAACTATAGAATTCTGGTTAGATACTTTACTTAACTGGTATCGTATTGTTTTAAGTGTTAATCTAAAGTTTAAAAGTCCTATTGCAAACTTTCAAGAAGTTCGGTTACTCCATGAAGTTTAATAATTAGTATTAAATCAAGAGTAACAATTCCAAGTGTTAGTATATAAGTATCATGTTTGTCTCCATGATTCTTGATATTCAAAGGATTCTCTTAATATCAAGGTTATCTAGGATCCGAAAGAGTTGTTTGAAACCATGATGTGGAAGATATTGTGATATCTCAAACGAAGTATTGGTTACAACATGATAGAGTATAATATGGCAAAAGTCATGTTCTCATATTTGATGAGAATTTGCAAAAGGTTGGACACTACTTGTCCTAATCCTCCAAAAGGTTTTGGAGAGCAACATTATACTTGCGATTCACCGTTACAAGCTAGTAGCTTGATCATGGATAAATCCATGATGAGGGTGAATATTTGATGTAGGTAAGATGTTTACTACACCAAGAGATTACTAAAGAAAGGAATTTGAAAGAACACCAAACATTTGATGATAGGTGATCTACTTCAAAGTGCAAGTCCAAAGACATTGGTATTTAATTATACACGCTTTGGATTATGTGTCATATGTATGACTCCACTATTGATATTGATAGATTCTTTCAAACAGAAAAGGAAATATTGAAAGAGAATCTCATAAATATATGGCAGAAAGGAAAAGACTAGAATTGTTCAGCTTAAGTATATAGATGATATACATGTTATGGCTATATTCTTTGCTTATTAAACAATGTGGTTCTCAAGTATTTGATACTGAATTTGTTGGTGTGAATCGTCATACAAACAACACAATTCATGAACTACAATGGACTAAGTAACTAGCAAAGAATATGTGATGATGTTCATCGAGAACAAATAAAGGGTTATTGTGTTGCTCGTTAAACATCAAAGCTTGCCTTCAAAGATTTGTTTTATCGTATTATGAGAACAAAAGGGTTGTTCAAATAATTTCCGTAATCCATAAAAGATGGATCCGCAAATCTCTGGAGACATCACATCCATAAAACTAGTGCTAAAGATGTCGAAAGACAAATTGATTGAAAGATCACTTAGGAAGTGACATCGCGTTTAAATTATCTCGAAAGAAAACATGAAGAAACTCCATGTGGATGGAATTTTGGAGTCTTTTGATTTTGATCAAATGACACTTGTGAAACTTTCCTAGAGATAATTAAAACTTCGCTCATAGGCCAAAAGGAACGAATGACTAGCTTATTGGAACTTGTACATATTGTTGTACAAATCCATTATGTGTAGTCAAAAGCGATGGATTTCAACTTCATATGCTTTCTCCAAAATTTGAGTGAATATATGAATATTTACTTAATAAGGATAAAGTATGAAACACTTGAAAAGTTCAAAGACTTTCAAGATGAAGTGCAAAATCATTGTAACAAGAATATAAATAGTTTATGATAAGATCATAAAGGAAGATATTTGAGTTACAAGTTTAGCATAATACCTAAGATTTAAGGAATCGTTCCGTGGATTTGCATTTTTCCGAAACACCATAAAGAGTATGGAACGTTCGAGATATGTAATTAAACCTTGTTTGACATGGTAAGATCAAAGGTATAATTCATAAAACTCTCATTATATTTTAAAGATTAAAATCTTTAGAGATTACCGTTTTTCCACTAAAAAGAGCTCCATCATAATCCGTTGAAACGACACCATATAAAGTTATGGTTTGGGATAAAACCCAAGTTGTCCTTTCTTAAACATTGGTATGCTATGCATAAGAAAGATGTTTGCAACCAAAGTCGGATGAACTCTTTTGTATGTTATTTCAATAATCATAAGTAATCCTCCATAACATCGGAGACAAAAGTGTTTGTCACTTAAAACATCAAGTTTCTTTGAGAAGGAATTTTCGTGAAAAGTTAAGTGGGAGGACAATAGAACTTTGATAAGGTTAAAAGAACCTTAGTCAGTATGTGCAGAGTTGCAGCGAAATTAAAAGTGTTCCGAGGCAAGAATAAAGCTCATGGCTCACGACTCAAAGGTTGTGGTCACGGAGATCCAAGTTCATATTGAAACAAGTAGGTCGATGAACAATCAAATGCCAAGATTTGAGGGTTGAATCATTATTTGAGAATAATGAACCGACTACATGCAAAGAAGCGATGATGGGCCCCGACTTTCAAATGGCTTGAAGCCATAAAATCCGTGATAGTTCCATTCATGAGAAATCAAGTTTTGAACTTGAAGGACCTCGAGAAAGGTGTAAGACCCAAGCTTGTGTCCGGATCTATAAAGAAATAGACATGGATGTTTCACATCTATAATCGATATATTGGGAAAGAGTTCACAACAATGTTCAAAGGTTGACTATGACAAGATTTGATCTTTCATAGTGATATTTAGTCTAGACGGATTAATGTAGCAACCACTACATATAATTTTGTTATATGATAGTTTAATAAACAAAACAAGTTCTTCTAATAGAATCGCTACCTAGGACATGTGCATAACACGTCCATAGGGTTTTGTTAATTCAAAGGATGCTAAAAGCATATGCAAACTTCAATGGTTAAAGTGAGCATCATGAGTTGGAATCTTCACCGTGATGAAACCGTAAGGAGTTTAAAAGTTCATTAGAGACGTTGAAGATGCTTGCATTTGCAAGAAATTAAGTGGGAGCACTAAGACATGTTTCTAATACATTATGTGGAAGACATATTGTTGATTGGAAATAATATATCTTTTATTAACACATATTAAGAATTTCATCCCGATGAAAGACTTAGGCAAAACCCAAATATTTGGCATCAATAGACGCTAATATGGTTGTGCCAGAAGTACATAGACAAGATATTGAATGAGTTCAATATAGAAACTACAAGAGAGGTTCTTGTCGCACAGAAAAGGATTGAATGAGTTCAATGTTGATGATATATTCAAGTGTATTGACATTTGGTAAAGTGAAACAAATAATCAAGTATAGATTGATACTTGATGTATGAAATCACAAAGAGTATTTATATCAATCATACTGTGATATGTACAAATCCAGATATGTCCTATGCTCTAAATTTTGTGAGCATATACCAGAATGATTCGTAAGATGATCATTGGACAATAGTAAGGATATTCTTATGATCTTTTGAAGAACTAAGAGTATAATATTTGTAGAAGTGACAAATAGATGGTTAGTTCATTGTAAAAGTACTACATTGATACTAGATTTGTCACAAAGTACAAATTAAGTTTATCTCAATCTAAACTAAGGGTGGCACAATATAATGGAAAGTGAGTTCCATAATGGATTTGGATGAGTTCCAAAGTTAAGACATTGTGACAGATACTACAACAAAAGGCTAAGTATATGACTGCTATTTTAGCAGCAAAAGAGGGCATTTGTGTCAAGTAGTTTGTTATCAAACTAGGTGTAGTTCACAGTGGGATAATACTATGAATATATATTGTGTGACAATATTATCAACATGTTTTAACCCCAAAGAGGTAAAGGTCACACCGAAAGACCAAATTTATACAAAGCCATCTCATTAGAGAATGAGTGATGCGTAGAGACGCAAAGACATGCAATTACACACGGACCTGAAAGTGTCAGATCCGGAGATCAGTTGACCACTAGCAATCGTGTACATACAACAATAAAGCCATAGGTGTTGAATACACAAAGGTTTGAAACTAGATTATTGACTCTAGTGCAAGTGGGAGACTGTTGGAGATATGCCCAAGAGGCAATAATAAAGTGGTTATTATCATATCTTCACACTTATGATAAATGTTTACATACCATGCTATAATTGTATTAACCGGAAACATTAATACTTGTGTGATTTGTAAAATAAAATAAGAGTCCCTAGTAAAGCCTCTTGTTAAACTAGCTTGTTGGTTAATATATGATCATGGTTTCGATCATGAACATAGAGATGTTATTAACAACAGGATCATATCATTAGGAGAATGATGTGATGGACATACTCCTATAGATAAGCGTAGCATAAAGATCAAGTCATTTCAATAGTTCAATTGCTATATGCTTTCTGATACATAGTAACCTAATTCCTTCGACCATGAGATCATGCTAATCACCATCACCGGAAGGATGCTTTGATGACATCAAACACCACACCGTAACTGGGTGGCTATAAAGGTGGCATTGAGTGTTCGGAAAGTATGTGTTGAGGCACATGGATCAAGAGTGGGATTTGTCCATCCATATGACGGATAGATATACTCTGGGCCCTCTCGGTGAAATGTCATCCAATTAGCTTGCAAGCATGTGACTGGCTCACAAGAGATCACATATCACGGGAACGAGAAAAGAGTACTTATCGGTAACGAGGTTGAACTAGGTATGCAGAGATACCGACGATCATAACCTCGGATAAGTAAACTATCGTGAGACAAAGGGAAATTGGTATCGTATGTAAGTGGTTCATTCGACGCAAAAGTAATCGAGAGAAATATGTGGAGCCATATGAATTTCCAGATTCCTATTGGTTATTGTTCGGAGAAGTGTCTCGATCATGTCCGCATAATTCACGAACCGTAGGGAGACACACTTAAGGATTCGGACGTTGTTTGAGTAGTTATGGTATTATGAGAAAGAGACCGAATGTTGTTCGAGTCTTGATGGGATCCGGATATCACGAGGTGATCCGAATGGTCCGGAGAATAAGATTCATATAAGGAAAGTCCTGCTTCGAGTTCGGGAATGATTTGTTTTCATGAATGTTCTAGAAGGTTCCTAATGTCCCAAGACCGGGGAAGGGGTACATGAATGTGTCATTACATATTGGAATGATTGCATCATGTACTAAGTGTTCTTGTTGTTCCAAATAAAGGATTAAATTGAATCCTAAAACTGAAAAGTCAAATGGCCGCTTGAAAGTCAAACGGCTAAACAGAAACCGTGGGAAACAAGCAAGAGGAGTTTGAAACCAACTTGGAGGAGGAGTCCCTCCTCCAAGCTTGCAGCCACCCATCGACTTGGGAGGGACTCCTTGGCCGCCCCTCCACCTATAAAAGGAGGGCCTCTTCCTAGACACAAGTTCCTATCCTCTAATCTAAATCCTAGCCCTAGACTCCTTTAGAGCCGCTTTGGTTTAGAGCTTCTAATTGCCCTAGCCTTCGGATTAGAGCCTTCTAATTGGTGTGTCTAAACCCTAGACCACTAATATCTCTCTCTCATACTCCACCATACTCGCTCCGCTGGGCAAGCTCGAGATCTCCCTCTACTTCCTGCATATCACTGTTGCTGCCGAATCGCAGGAGAGTGCTACAACCTCCGCTGCCTGGAACAAGGAGAGAAGGTCTTCGTGCAACCGAACGTGACGATCTGGAGCGCCGCCGAACGCAGCGCTTAAGGATCGCCTACACGATCTTGAGATCGGCAAGTGTACTACATCACCCACGAGAATCGCTCTAACACTTTGGAATCTTCAAGGGGAGTTCTCTATCGACTTGTTGCTACAATCTAGTAGATAGATCTTGGCTTGTTTGTTTGCATGCGGTAGAAAATTTTGTTTTCCATGCTACGAACCCCTACAAGAGCCGCCTTGTCGCTCAAGATCTGCACGCCGCCGCTCCCGCTGGGCCCTGCCTCTGCTTGCGTCACAGCTGCCGTTGTCTTTAGCCGTCATACAGTATGCCGCATCAAGGCTGCTGCTTATGGCAGCTGCTGTCGCAAGACATGCATGCATGCGCTGGGCCAAGGCTGTTTGCTTGCAGATGTCGTGCGCGCCCAGCGTTAACCCCGCTTTTCTTTGCTCGCTGACATGATTTCTTCGCTGAGGACCGTTTCGAAAAAAGCCCCAAACGGCTAGTTTTTCTGGGCCTCTATTTATACCCTTTATCCATTTTTCAGTTTAAATAGCTTCTCTCTTATCTATTAGGCTAAACTTTGTCCACACTTGCTCTAGATCTTGAAGCTTGCCTAATCTTTTCCCTCCGATGATTCTTGTCCATATTTGAGTGGAAGAGAGAGGAGATCTAGATCCGCGTTTTGACCTAACCGATTCATCTCTTTGTGAGTGCATCTTTGAGGATCTAGATTTTGGGGGATTTTGTCTCTCTCTTTGATTCCTCCTCTCTTGTTTCCCCAATAGATTTAGTAGCTTTGTTGGAACTTAAGAGTGAGGGATTTGAGCATCTTTGTGGTGTTTTAGCCATTTGCATTTGGTGCATCGGTTTGAGTCCTCCTCGGAGGATTTGGTTTGAGTTGCTCATTGGAGCTTGCCCCTCTTGGGTTCTTGGAACCCTAGACGGTTTTGTGGCCTTGGTGGCATTTGTTGAGGCCTTTTGTGGCATTTGTTGGGAGCCTCCAATTAAGTTATGGAGAAGTGCCCCAACCTTGTGAGAGAGGTTTGCCACACCGACAAGTGCACCGATAGTGGAAGCGTGGATCGATCCCGTTTGGGTGAGATTTATCGGAGAATAAGGGAGGCCTTTTTTGGCGTTGGTGGTTTGATACCACCCCCTCTCCAAACGAGACGTAATCCATGTTGGGAGGAACTCGGTAAAATATCGGTGTCCCTGCGTGCCTCGGTTATCTCTATACCCGAGCTCTTTACTTATGCATTTTACATTGTGATAGCCTTCGTGCTTGAAGTAATATATATCTTGCTATCACTTTGTTGCTTGTATTGGTTAGCATAAGTTGTTGGTGCACATAGGTGAACCTTAGTTGTTCTAGGTTGTGATTAACAAAGTAAACACTAGTTTTATTCCGCCTTTGTTGAGCCATTCTAGGAAAAGTTTTAATCGCCTATTCACCCCCCTCTAGGCGACATCCGTAGCCTTTCATCACTAATGATTCTAGTGGTGTTAGTGTAAATAAAGTCGAGTACTTCATTTGCAACACTGCAGTAGTGCACTAATGGGTAGGAAAAATATGAGTACCGCACCAATTGGAGTACACAAGAATTAATTTCTGAGTAATTCAGAGCAGTATGGTGGAGTAGATCCGATTTCCTTAGCCTTGATGCACTACTTATAATTATTGCTTCTTAATAATAAGTAGTCCAAGAACTCCTAAGACAGTATATTCTTTGATCACATGTTAGTAGACACAAATGCTTGAGTCTAGAAAGTAAATGCATTTGACGAAAACCGGCTCTGCATATGTGAATATTTTTTTAATAATGCAATACTAATGCTCGCATTTGAAGAAAACGAACATGTATGCTGGCATCTTTTGTGTGCATTACTGCCTTGTTCATATTTTAATTTTTTTTTGTTTCTATAGACTCGATGTTTATGGAATTTATACAAGCATACACAGGCATTTAGTACTCTGAAACTTGCTGCATAGAGTGTACAACTTCTACTAACTGTCCTGTCTATCTCTAAACTCATTCATCTATGTTGTTCTTGTTTCAGGTTAGAGTAGTTTGTTGGTTACTTCAGCTCAAAGAATTTAACACGTTTCAGTTTTGTGCTTAATTATTTGTGTCAATATTGTTAGTCTGCAGGAGCATTTCTTGCATTGTCTACATTCAGTGGCTGCTGTCAACATTCAGTTATTGAATGAGACATTGCCATTGCTACTAAGAATAGGGAAATTTGGGAGTATAAATATTGTTAATCTGCAAGAACGTCATTTGGAGTACTAAGAATAGGGAAATTCAATGGCTGCTATCAATTTTGTTAATCTGCTGTTACTACTTATTCTTCCGTAGGACATGCTTGTGTAGGACCAAAAGTAATGATTTTTCATGCAGTTGCTAAATTGCTATGTGTATTTTGTTATGTGTATGGAATTTTCTACTGGAGTAGTACCTCAAGTTGTTATGTATATTTGCTAATGGGATAGTAACTCAAGTTTTTATGTCTATTTACAGTCATAGTACTAGCCTTATATTGATTTCTACAGTATGGATTTACTCCTGGTTTCTCTACTCTGGTTTATCAGTTTCTTGCTTGTTGCGAGTACAATTTGCCAAGAAACTCAGAAGCTATTTTTGGGAATACATTCTTGATTATTTTCTTGAATAATATCTTCTTTCCAAATGTACATTTATTGACATTTATATTATGACAATACATTCTTAATTGCGAGCTAAATACTCCTGGACTGTACTCCTAGGAGTAGTATATACGGAGTATTGTCTAATATGTTGTCACCATAGGAGCATATACAACTCTTGCTGATAGTGTTGCTACTGAGCGAACCTCTAGCTGATTTCAAACTCACATTTCAAAGATCTTGTTTTAAACTCTAGATGGATACAAATCTTAGTATAGTGGTTGTCCATGTAGGTGTGAGACCGTGTACAGTTTCTGATAGTGTAAATGTACAAGGATTGGATTGGTAGCTGCCCTTATAGCAGTTTGTAGCACTGCATCGCAACAGCGTGTAAGTATTGAGAATGGCATGTGTACACATATGACCTAATATCGTCTTGTTTTTCAAGTGGAGTCAGGTTCAGGTTCAGGTCCAGGAGAACCATCTTGATCCCAGCGATCTGTTGCTGCTGCTGGAGAGCCGAGGAGAAGGGACCGGCGAGTAGGAGCCAGCGAGGAGAAGCCTAGAGGTTGCCTGGAGGTGCTCCTAGCCTGGAGCACTCTCGCTGGCCTTCTTCCATGGCCCGGCGAGCTGCTGGTGATCGATTCAATCGAGATGCTAGGTGGGGCGGGCTGCTGGCGACCTGGGCGAGCTGTCGGCGATCCATTCTGGTGAACCGCTGGGTGGGGCTGCCGGCGACCTAGGCGAGCTACCAGCAATAGATTCCGGCGAGCTGCTGGGTGAGGTCAGGCTACCGACGACTTGGGCGAGCTGCCGACCATTGATTCCGGCGAGCTACTGGGTGGGGGGCGGGCTGCCGGCGACCTAGGGGAGCTGCCGGCGATCGATTCTAGCAACGATTTGGGAGACACACGCGATTCCGGCTGCAAGCGAGGGTGCGCGATCGTATGGGATTGATTCCGGACGCAAATTGTTGATGGGCTCCGTTCAGACAGTTTCTAGGGGCATTTTTGTACATCGCTACTGTTTTAGGCTTTGTCGGAAAATCCTTTAACGTCTTATATTCCCGAACGGAGGGAGTAGGATTTAGATGGGATCCCACTCCAGCGTGATGCCACTACACACATCGATCTCCAACTCGAAAGCTGGTGCCCACCACCACATGAGGCACTACTACCCGAGAGCCGAGACAGGGAGTTGCGCAAAATGAAACAGTCTAGAACGCTGTGAATAGATCTCTTCTAGACTCAAGACCGGGTAGGTTTGCTTCGCGCGACCAAGCAATTGGACTGCCGTTTGTTTATATATTTTGAGCTAGGTAGTAGGTTGACGAGTCGAAATCGCGATACAAGCGCACGCGTACAGGACTAATCAACAACATTACTATACTACTGTTCGTTATACAGGACTAATCAACAACGTTACTATACTACTGTTCGTTTAATTGTGTGGTCAGGTCGTCGCATGCATTCAGGCAACGTCTGTAGCAACAGGCACGTATGCACCAAGGGCAATGAAAGCGTTGAGAATTGAGATTATTGCAACGTTTCGAGATGGCCAAATGTGAAATGATGATTATGTACAAGTAAGTACTCCCTCCGTTTTAAAATATAAGAGCTCGTTTGGTATCCAGACATTGGGGTAGGAATTTTGGAATTCATTTGATGATTCTATGCTACCCTGTTTGGCTGTACCGGAATCAGTTTACGGAATTCATTTTAGGATTCCAGCCGATAGACATCAGGCGTTACGCACATTCCACCAACCGACCCGTCATTTTCCTGGAATCTCTCCCGAGCATATCTCTCTCACCCAGCGCCCTCTCCTTCCTCCCACGAGCTCTCCCTCCCGCCGCCGCCTCGCCGCCACGATTCCTGGCCACCGGAGACGTCTTTTCCCGCTTCTGAACAATTGGCTACCACGTCGACTCCTCTCCCCCGAGTCCGCTCCACGCCATGGATCCTCCCCACAGAGATCTTGGTGCTGCCTGGCCTGTAGTGTCCAGCCTCCGGTGATCCGCCGTCGACCTCAGCCATCTCCTCCACCAAAGGCAAGTTTCCCCCTACGTATCTCCACTTTTCCCCTCTTTTCTCACTTGTTCTTTTCCTATTATTAAACCCTAACCCTTTACCGTTTCTAATCTGTAGTTTCCTCGGTAGATCGACCTCAAGATCACAAGATCCACAATCTTCAGGAGCAGTTGTCCACGTTTTGAATTCCCACCTCGTTCCTGACTTCTCTCAAGATCCCTCCAGCTTGCCATTCATGTAGTTCACAACTGCCACGGTATGCTCCTGCACACATCTCTCTCTCTCCCACATATTTTCTCTCTTTTATATAGTTGATTGAATCATCAAATGAATTTTCTGCTTGCAGGCTTTGCTTGAACTTTGGAGACTAATTAACTCTCTGCTTTACACAGACAATCATACACTTTTGCTTGACTGGAAAATGACACTGCTAGTTGTAGATTCTAGCTTGTGCCATCATTTTAGTGTAATTTTTGTTCTCCAGAATTTTTCTCTCGTGATCAAGAAGAACAAAATCTTATCCGACTGTTCGTGTAGTGTGTAGATGGAAGCCAATGTGTTAAAGTACACACGTGGACATTGAGAAATGTTTCAGGAATAAGCAGTCACATGACCTTGCATAAACTCTACTGTTTTGAAGAATTGGTCGAGAACTTCTAGATCAAAATCAAGTTCTACTTCATTCCAGAACTTAGTAGTCGGTGTGACAAGGCATATGACCATGCTGTGCTGTCTGTGGGTGAAATTTCTCTCCAAAAAATACTGCAAGCAGCAGCAGTAGAATATGTTGGGACGGTTGGGCCAACCATTTCTCTTTACTTTGCTAATTGTTTGATCCCATGGATGAAGTGATCGAGTGAACCATTTCTTTGCAAACTGCATCACTATAGTGGGTATAGGGTATCGTGCATCTTGTCCAAACAGTTGAAGTTCACTTGTCAAGCACGATCATTTGAATTAACAGGAGACGATTGCTTCTAGCGAATAAAGATGGTGAAAGGATTGTTCTTTTTCAAGAGTGAGAGGACTGTTCTTGATTCCTAGTTGAGTTGAATGATGCATGTCAACTATAAATAGTGATACAAATATTCTATTGTCTCCCTTTTTGTGTTTCAGATATAAGTTCTGAGAAAAATCATTTATCAACTAACACTGAAGAAACCCGCAGCCTATCAAAAACGAAACGCATAATGTTTTTGAATTAGTTACTAGCTAGTTTGAACTGCAATGTGGCATAAGATAATTTAAAATAATATGGCCATTTGCTATTGGCAAGACGGCTGCAGATTGTTTTTTCAGTCCATGTTCAGTCCATAAAGAAACCCACGGTCATTGCTTTTTTATACTATCTGCTCCATGAATTGCTTATTCATACTATCTGCTCCATGCATTGCTATTTTTATCTCTATTTATTCTCATTTTAGAATTTACAATGCATACAATTCAGAGCTTGCAACCAGAAATTATGCATACTCCATTAGCTGATAGAAATTTTGTCGCTCCTCGGTTCTATCCTCTGTTCATCTCTGTTTTTCTATTAGTTAATAGATTTCCTTGCCAATGATAGAAACAGTTGCATCCATTAGCTTGGAACTCTAGTTCCATATTAAGCCCAGACAGCCTTGGTGGTTGCCTCAACTTGAAACAAACCTTACATGATGCTTTCCTTAATTAAGGAGTCGCTCTACTTTATTGCAAGTTGACTCGGTTCCGAGGGGCCAAGCCTCTTTATACTATGTGCATCATGCATGATTTTAATCGACTAATCGTTTGAGAACATACATCAATGAATTTTTATTGCCGAATAATTACACATTTAAATTTGGATGCTTTCTATGCTGAACCATGTTGCTTTCCTGTGATTTATTTGCAGTCCAACAAGGATGCCGCTTCATATAGGTACAAGTCAATCCAATTATGTGACATGATTAGCACACTATACTCTAGAGGCTGTGCTACCGGCGCAGGTGCAAGAACAGCTAATGAAAGCGCAGCTGAAATGGCGGAGGAAAATGCTAACACCACTGCCAACAATAAAGATGCTAATTCATCAACTCAAGCTATTTTGGAACTTTGGAACATGGATGATGTGTGTTTGAGGTCAAAAAGTTATGAGAAGTACTGTTGCAATCACTTGATGCATGTGTTTTTATTATAGTACATGGCAGCTATTTTGAAATTCCGTAGTCATTTCCAAATTCCGGTGGCAGCCAAACATGTGGGTGTTTTTGGAATTACAATATAAATGAAATGAATCCATGTATTCATTTCATTTCTACCAAATGAAATGAATATCTGGGTGCCAAACGAGCCCTAAGATGTTTTAGGTTTGTGAAAAAAAGTATCTAGACTTGTTTTAGTGTGTAGATTCACTCCAAGACTAAGTGAACCTACATACTAAAAGAAGTCTAGATATATTTGCTTCACAAAGCTAAAACATCTTATATTTTAAAATAGAGTGAGTAATAATATAACCTACTGCTGAACAAAAACAAGAAAAAATAGTACTCACTTCGTTCAGAAATAACTAACATGGGCTTGTTTAAATTTAGATGTATCTATGCATTAAAACGCGTTTAGATACATTTGAATCTCGACAAACTCAAGTCATTTCTTTCTGAAGAAAGGAGTACTATTTAGGGCTTGTTTAGTTGATCCACTCCCGGGTCAAATGAATTGGAATGGAGAGGATTTGATTTATAGATAGAATTTAATTCTGCAATCCATGTCTCCCTGACAAAACGAACAAGGCCTTAGGTTTGAAAGGCGATGTGATGCATGTGGCCACTTGTACAAGCCTATATGAGATTTACCTTTTGCGAAAAGGACGTGCTTAGACGTGGATTACCTGACAACCAAGTTATTACTCTCTTTGACCCAATTAATTGATTTAGATTGGAGACGTAAGCCCTCTCCCTCTCCCTCTCCCTCTCTTCTGTAGCTGAGTGTTCTCCCTCACTTCTCTGGCCGAGCCAAAGCCCTCTCCGGCGGCGCTGCCGCTGGAGAGCGGCGGCGGCGAGGCCCTCTCCATAGCTTAGGTTGTTGGCTTCTCGCCGTAGGTGTCGTAGGTCTAGGTTTAGGGTTCTGTGTGTTTGCCCATGTGGCGATTGGCGAGATGCCATCCGGTGCATGCCGGCATTCCCGCACGACGCCGGCGCCTCCGTGGTGGCTCGCGAACTCCAATGGTTGAGCGAGCGCTACTTCCGTGGGCGGAGGCCAAATCAATAAGTGCCGCCCCTCAGATCCGCAGCCTCGAGCATTCTTCTCCCCTGCCGCCATGGTGGCGAGGGTGGAAGGTCGCCGGTGGTTGCTTCGGAGGTGGTCTGGGTGCTCGACTTGCGGCTGGTCTGGCCACATCTGTCGTCTTCTGGCGTGGATCTTCTCTGCCGCCGTGCTCCCTTGGTCGGAGCCTGTCGATGTGGAGGTTTCCGACGCTGGAGGCCCCACCATAAGGTCAGCTTGCTTGCTTTGCGATGATCTGCTCCGTGCTTCTGTTGTTCTTCTCTGGCCGGCCGTGGTGGCGAGGAGAGTTGGGACGGCGTGCCCTGGAGTGGATCTTCTGCATCGTCAAGCCTGCAGCACCTGGATGCTGCGGTTCGTGAAACTGCGTTCCCAGATCTTCCTCAACGCCGGCGAGATTGCGCCGCCGTTATCTATGGCCAGGGGCCACTTCTTTGCTCGGATGAAGCCGAGCTTCTTCTTCCGCGTGTGGCGGAAGCCTGTTGTCGCCCTGCGTGAGTGCTCCATAGTCTGCATCATCCCAAGTGGCAAGTTCCCCGACGACGATGTGGGCTCCAGGGCGTCGACGATGATCAGTTGCGGTGGAGATGGGCATGCTTTTTCTTCTATACTTTTAGGGTCCTTTCTGCTTATGTGTTGTCCTTATCTTTTATTCACCCGTTGTTTTCGGGTGTCTCTGTATTGTACCCACCGCGGTTTTAATTAAGCAGCTTCTAGGGCCTTTGGCCCTTTACCTCAAAAAAAAATTAATTGATTTAGATTTGTCTAGATACGGATGCATTTAGTTAGATTTTAGTGCTAAATACATCCGTATATAAAAAAATTTGAGTCAACTAATATGGTTTTAGAGTGAGTACTACATTTTGCATGCTAGGTTAATTGAAACATAATAGTTGGTACTACTGAAATTTAATCATGCAATGATCACGACTATTTTGTACTCTCCTTTTATTGCCAACGTGTATGACACTTTGCTTGTACTCCCTCGGTTCAAAATATAAGATGTTATAGCTTTGTAAATCAAATATATCTAGACGTTTTTTAGTATATAGATTCACAAATATATTCAAATCTATACACCAAAATATATCTAGATATATTTAATTTATAAAGCTAAAACAATATAAATTTCTAGACAGAGGAAGTACTAGAAAATTTACGAGTAGAAAACTATGCACGAAGCAGAGGCAGAAGAAGAGCCTTAAAAGAAGGTGCGCGCTACGCGTCCCCCGGGGGATATTTGCCCCCGATCCCCCGGGTCCGGAGCCGTCCGATCAAACCGTCTGATCGACCTCCTCCACCCCCGCTTTTGCTACGTTGCAGCAAAAAACGTTTCAGAGTAGCAAAACAGTTTCAGACTAGCTGGAGGTCGCGCGTGCGGCACTCGCGCGAGGACGACGGAGGAGTCTGCCGTCGATCTCCTTCACCGGCCGCCGGAGATGAGTCATATTCGAGGGACCATACTCTACCCCCCTCCTGGTCAGCCTCACCACCTTATCCCGCCACCAATCGTAGCTTCTAGTGGGGGATCAAATCCTCTCACCAAGGCGCTCGATTCGCCAACGGCGATGTCTCCAATCGAGCGCAGCAACCAAATCTAGCTAAGCACAAATCCTCGGTGTTTTCAATCAAAATCTGAGGAAGAACCTCCAGACCATCGGTAAGCTCTAGATTAGGTTTCTATCCTTCCTCCATTGTTGTCCCTCTCATACTGTTTCGGGCCAATCTGTTTGACATGAGTAGCAAAACAAAGAGTAGCAAGTAGCAAAACACAGAGTACCAAGTAGCAAGTACCAAAACACAGAGTACTAAGTACTAATCATGTTTGTAATACATGGTAGCAGGAAATCTGAGATGATGTAGCATGAAATAGAGGGATGCAAATTACATGGTAGCAAATTCAGGACAGCTTGTTTGCTACATGGTAGCAGGAAATACATGGTAGCAGGAAAAATTACAACATGCTTTCTTTGGACAATGTGCTACAGGCAGAAAAAGTTTGGGCACATGTGGTGCTACATTGTAGCAAATTAGGGTGATCTAGCACATTAATGTAGCAAATTAGGGTAATACTACATGCAGTATATTTATGTAGCACATTATGCTTCGACATAAACTTTTTTCTTTTAAATTGCAGGGGTTTGTTGCTGACACTATACTGGGAGGATTCGACCTCAACCAGCCTGCTGTTGAATACGCTCCTGAAGGATATGCTGCTCCACCACAATCTTCTTACGAGATTGCTCCACCACAATCTGCTGCAGGAACCTTTGGACAAAAATTTGCTACAAGAGCAGAAAGTGCAGCTAGTAGCAATGCTTCATTTGTTGATGAAGAAGGTGGTGAAGAGATTTGCTCGCAGCCTCTTGTACCATATGTTGGCATGACATTTGATGACCTTGAAGTTGCGAAGCAAGTATACAATGACTATGCTTTCAAACTCGGTTTGGTACACGGATTGGTAACACCAAGTATAGCACAATGAGAGGTGCCCCAAAAGATGCAATTCTTAGTAGGGTTTTGAGTGTGTCCATGCCGAAAACCAGAGACGAAGCAAAAATGCTACTAAGGACAGTTCTCGAGAAGGAGGTCCAATAGACATGAGCAATTTCGGTACGAAATCACGTAGCAAACAAGCTGGACTCAAAATGGACGTAAGCGGATTTGAGGCGAAGAATAGGGTGTTGTGGCATGATTGTAAAGCTAGAATGCTCGTTGGAAAGAGAAATGGAATATGGACAGAACGGTATTTCAAGGAGAGCACACACCATTCTTTGAAGCAAATTGGGAGAAGACGGTACTACCGGTCTCATAGGAAGGTTCTTGAGGAGGACTTTCAGTTCATCCAAACTTTACACAACCAAAACATTACCACAGCTCGGATAATGGGATGCCTCGGAAGTGTGCGGAGGCGACCCGAGGTGCCTTGGTTTTGTGAAGCGTGATGTGTCCAACATAAGGACTATGCTACGTGAGGAAGTTTCGCGAGACATGTCAATGACTATTGAGTACTTTGAAAGGAGACAAGAGAAAGCCCTACATTCTTCTTTGATAAGCAAGTGGATGAGAACAATGTCAGGAGAGCTCTCTTTGGGTGGATGGCAGGACAAGGGCCTTGTACCCCAAATACAAGGACTCGGTGTTTTTGACACTACATTTTGTACCAACAAGTACAACATGCCTTTTGCTCCACTTGTGGCATCAACAACCACACAGACAATTGTGTTGGGCTGTGCTTTGCTACCTGATGAAACAACAGACACATTCAGCTGGGTATTCACCAAACTTAAGGAAGCAATGAACGGTTTGGCGCCAGACCATATCATGACAGACCAAGACCAAGCAATGGCTGCAGCAATTTCAAACATATATCCTGATTCGGTGTACAGATGTTGCATCTTCCATGTGCTACGATTAGCAAGAACAAAGCTTGGAACTCACTTGAGAGAAGGTAGCCCTTTTGCTGCAGCATTCTACTCATGCATCTATAGCACGGACACCGTAGCAGAATTTGAGATATGCTGGCAGCATATGTTGGAAACTTTTGCTATGGCTGAGAACACTCATTTGCAGAACATGTGGAAGAGTAGAAAAATGTGGGCACCTGTGTACTTCAGACAGTGTTTCTTTCCCTTCACAAGCACAACCGGAAGATCTGAAGGCCTCAACTCGTACTTTAAAACTTTAGTTCGCCCAAGTGGCTCCGTTTGGAACTTGCAGCAATACGAGTTGTGCCAAAACCTGATGCTAGACAGAGAAGACAATGCAGCATTCACAATGGATACAACAACACCACTATGGGGAAGGTGAGATTTTCTCTTTACAGACAGATTTTCCCAAGTAGCATTTTTTTATTTCTGTGGTAGCAGATTTTTTAAACTGTTGTAGCATAATGTAACACCTGATGTAGCACCAACCTGACATTCAGCAAAAACAAACCTTATTTTGCAGCTACAACATTGAAAAGCAGGGGCTGGAGTTCTACACAAGGGAGATCTTCACAAGATTCCAAAAAATGATTGAAAAATCTACCAGGTTTTATCCAATGCAGGTTGAGGGTGAAGGCATGTGCTTTGATCTCATTCCAAACCCTGGTTATGGTGTCAAAACCTACCAGGTGCAAGTCAAGTTAGATGATGAGTGCTACAAGTGCGGATGCAACACATTTGAGATGTGTGGCCTTATATGCCCGCACATAGTGAGGGTGATGGTGCACTTGAATGTCCAGCAAATTCCGGAGAGATACATGCTACGAAGATGGTCTGCTGCAGCAACAATGCCTGCACCTGATCCCGGGACAAATACCATCAGATTTGGGATCCCAGGAACCAATACTCTCAAGTACAATGCATTGTGCAGAAAGATGAATGAACTCGCTTCGGATGCTTGCTTCACTGATGAAACATATGTTGTTGTTTCCAAGATGATTGATGATGCGAAGCGTCTTGTAGCAAATATGAGGAACACACGACATGCTACACAGGAGCAAGAAGTAGAGCAGCAAGGAGGAGGGCCAGAAATCTTGCTACAAGAGCAAAGTATTCCTCCACAGCATGGTGTAAACAATCAACGACAAGAAGAAGAACATAATGATGCTCCGAGTAGCACGCTCAAGAACCCTGAGAGGGTAAAGCCAAAAGGAAGACCAACCGAGAAGTCGGCGTAACAAACCATTGGTTGAGCTTCGTGATGAAGCAAATGCCAAGAGAAGGAAAAAGCTCAAGAGACAAAGAAGAAGCAAACGGATGCAACGTCAAGAATAAGAAGCCAAGAAAGCAAAAATGCCCATATCAATGAAGAAGGTCACACCACAAACAATGTGTATCCATGGAAGCACTGATTGCGGGAATGTCTTGAAAATAGAGTTGAAACTATAGAGTTGAAAATACATGTACTACCAGAGTAGCATTTTGTCATTACTATGTAGCATACATACAAGATAGATGTAGCATCATCTTGATGCAAGATATGAATTTTGTGATATGATGAATATTCTGGTAGCAAAAATATTTCCACTTTGGAGCATACAGCCTGCATTTTGTATATAAAATTGCTACCATAGACAAAACTTGTTCTTATGAATGAATGTCATAGGTATATTTGCTACATTAAACCTAGTAGCAAATCTTGTACACATGGGTAGCACACCATTTCTATGCATGTAGCAATATGACTACACAGATGTAGCAAATTAACACATGGGGTGGCCAAAAAATTAATGACATGTCTAGGTAAATACTCATTTTAGCATTTATGCAGCATGTATGTAGCATGTACAGAACTTATCAAAGCAATCACACTATTTGAAGCTTCAGAAGACAATAATCAACATTCCAAATTTCAAAATCTTCCATTCCAAACATGTAGCACTTATCCATCCAACATAACCTATCCACAAAGATAATCCATAGATGCCGCAGAACGAACACATCCACGATTACATCAGTTTGAACCATTACAAAGTGCAAAATAAGATCACAAGGACGACATCAGTTTCAACGATTACATTAGTTTCAACCTAACTACGCTTCTTCTGCAACTCTTCTTCCATCAGCTGTAGCAATGATCCTTTGTTTTGCCTTGCCTCAATCAGATCAGATGCAATAAGTTTCCTTAGAATTGGTATAGCATTGTTGTCGAACTCCGCCATGACCTTGCCGGTGAAGCTATCCATGAAGAGCATGCTGAAGAATCCACAATCAAATCTATCAAAAAACAATCAGATAGATTAGTAAAAAACAAGCAGAAACTGATGTAGCAAGTGTAGGAAGCTAAAGTAGCAAGAGTTGCAAGTGTAGGTAGCAATTAAAAAACAATAGCAAAAGTTGAAACTAGTGATCAGGACAAGGATTGAAAAAAGGTGAGCAAAATCTTACATGGTAGTTTGATGTGGGTGATCAGGATTGGTTAGCAGGTAAGTGTCGAAGTTGATATTGTCTGCTAGTTTTGATTGCTTCACAAGAATTGCAAAGTTTGCGAACTGGAAAACAAAGCAAACACACTACATGGTTAATGATATGCAACAAAAAAAAGGCCCTACTATAAATGTAGCAAACACAATGAACAAGTATAGCTGGATTACTAACTTGATTCGTGCACGATCATCCATCACACTAGCATTTTGGACCCTTTCATTGAATCAAAATATGCATCCGCTTTGCTACTAGGTTGATACAGGAACGCCCAATGGTTGAACTTCACAATAGGAAAGTATAGCTACATTCAAACATGAATTAATATTTAGCATCTTGTAATAGAAAGCAAACATGAACAAGATAGGAAGCAAGGATGTTATCTCACAAGGTCACACTTGAAAATCTTGAACTTTGCATTCTGCTCTTTCAACTCATCCATACATTCTTTAGCATTGAATGCTTTTGGATCAACAATAAGCTTCTCCTGTTTTGTGTTGAGGATAAAAAGTAGTATGAGGCAAAAGCAAGTAAAATTTGCTACTATCTATATTGGTTCAGCAAGCACACAAAAGGTAGGAAAATGCTAGCAGAGTACCTGTCATATGCATATTGAGCAAGTAAAAGATAAAGAAAAGTGTGACTTACCACAAAGTGTCATGTGAAAGCGCATTTCCTCTTCTCGCTGCACTTTTCTTGCAAACAATGTCCGACTCATGGTTAAATTTCTCAATCCAAACATTCATCAACTCACTATCTAGATTTTGGCGGCAAGCGATGTTTGGAAAGTTCCAGAGCAACAATAATACCGCCCAATCTCCACAAAACTGCCTGCACAAAGGAATGCACATGTAGCAGATAGTTATACATAAAGTAGCAAAGTTCAATGTAAAGTAGCAAAACTGTAAACTAAAGTAGCAAAAAGTTCAATGTAAAGTAGCAAAACCTGTAAACTAAAGTAGCAAAAAGTTCAATGTACAGAGCAAAACACAGTAAACTAAAGTAGCAAAAAGTTCAATGTAAAGTAGCAAAACTCAGAAACTAAAGTAGCAAACAAAGCAATGTAAAGTAGCAAAACACAGAACTAAAGTAGCAACAAAGGCAATGTACAAGTAGCAAAATGAATGAACTAAGGTAGCGGTAGTAAAAACTATGAACTAAAGTAGCAAACAGTTCAATGTAAAGTAGCAAAAAAAATGAAATAAGGTAGCAGGTAGTTCAAGTGAGAAGATTAAATGGAAAATCAGAACCTACAAGTGAAAAAAGTAAGTAGCAAAACACATTAACACATGTAGCAATCAGCTAGATGTAAGGTAGCAAAAAACATTACTACAGAGTAGCAAAAAATATAAACTTACGGTGCCCTATCCTTCGGATGGCTCTTGAATTTCCGACCATTCATCACAAATGTGGAGTATTTTTGTTCAACATCTTCAGAGACCTTCATCTTTTTCAACTTTGGAGGTGTGAGCTCCTCCTTGGCAGCCCTCTTAAACCTTGTCTTCTTCTCATGTGTCAACAAACCCGAGCTACCATCTCCTTTAACACTTGACTCAATGTTAACAACAACTGCAAAAACAGAAAACAATTGTGTCTTAAGCAAACAAGCGGAAGCATATCTAAGAAGCAAACAAGCGGAAGCATATCTAAGAAACTACAATAAAATGTTCATACCAGGTGCAATGAGAACAGCAGGTGTCGCAGGCTCAGTAGAGCCGAAAGGTGCAAGATCGACCAAAGTGGAAGGTGATGCTGGAATACTCTCAGAGGCATCAGAGGCAGTGGTCACGGCACCGGTTGGGGCATCACAGGAAGGTGGGAGAGACTGTGAAATGCAAAACTATGCATACTCATCGGTCCCAGGCTCGAAAAGATCAAACGGGGGTTTGTCCGGAGCATTGGCCCAAGCTTCATCAGAAATATCCTTCCTGGGGCTGTGAATTGGAGACCTGTCAGGGCTAACAACATCCGGCTGCTCAGTAGCATCAGCTCCCTTGCTCATAGAATCAATGATTATTGCTGCTTGAGGAGAATCGGCATGTTTTGTTGCTACAGGACCACCTTGCTCCATAGAAGCATCTGCAGCACCACCTTTCTCCACAACATCATCTGCATCACCATCAGTATCCTTAGCAGCAGCTGCATCAACACCATGGTCCTCGGGCTCCTTCTCATCATCCTCAGTTTCTGAACCATCATCATCCTGATGCTGATCATCATCATCTGCTGTACTTTTGGTTGGAAAAACAACACTTGGTCCAGCTTCTTCTTCTTTACTTGATGATTCAACATCAACCAAAAGGGCAGCCATGCGTTGAGCCTGCATGCGCTTCAATCCAGCAGAAAGGTTCTTCATTGTCACATCAACATCTGCTTCAAAAATAGCCTTGTGCTTCTCATACAATGTTTTGAAACGAGCGGGAACCTGTTAGCAAACATTAGAAGCAAGTTAGTAAACCAGAAACAAGATAAATGATGAAATTCTAAGACGCTATCGCGTCGACGGCGACTCTGCCTCGGTACCCTAACACCGAGGCTAACGCATAAGGAGTAGCAAATTGATAAAGCCTGTAAACACTAAAGTAGCAAAACTTGTAAACTAAAGTAGCAAAACCAAAACACTAAAGTAGCAACTCAGAAATCAAGTAGCAAAACACAGAATCAAGTAGCAAAACCTATACAATCAAGTAGCAAAACCAGAAATCAAGTAGCAAAACCTAAACTAAAGTAGAACACAGAACTGAAGTAGCAAAACCTATACACTAAAGTAGCAGAACCTATAATACATGTTCACTGATTGCAAAAAGAGGTAGCAGAGCAATGTAGCTAAGTAGCAAAATCAAATGCACTGAAGTAGCAATCAAAAAACAGTTTAGTAGCAATTTCATACCTGTAAATCCTGGCTGCTAGGGAAATTTAGCCATTCATTCAATGAAGCAGAAGGATTAACATCAACATCTTCCACTGGAGCAGGTTTGTTGAAATCATCATAACCAGGAGCAGTACCATAAGGTGTTGCAGACAATGGGAGGAACTACACACAATAAAAAGTAATGTTAACATTAAGAGGATTAACGAAAGAATAGAATGTTTGTGGTGCTGGAAAGAACATTACATCTCGCCTGCCGAAAACAGTTTTGTTCGATAAAATCTTCCTATCCGAGTCATGTTGTACAACAAAAGTGAAGTCACTGGTCTTGACAGAGCATACTCTAGGCAATGACTTGTCAAAAGTGTGATCACAGGGTGGGAAATCCAAATGATCCATATAAGCAATCTACAAAAAGAGACCAATTAAAGTTAGTAGTAGCAAAACAAACGCTGTAAACCGCTACAAACAAATATAAAAGATGGGAGATAACTTACACCAAGAAGAATGAATGGGCCAGTTATCCAAAACTCAAATTTGCTACAGTCCTTTGGAAGAACATGTGCTTGCTTCTTCTTCTTCTTCTTCTTCTGAATATTGCTCACAGTTTGCATCAACAAACCCAACAAATGCTCATCCCAAGCATACTCATCTGTTTTGGTTGGGTCAGCCATGAGACCAACATATTCCAAGTTAACATGGTTTGAGCTTTTTGGAGCAACAACGAGCTGTGGAAACAAGATCCCAAGTGCGAATGATGGTTTCCTCATCCAGACAAGACAATTCTTCAAGATATTGACAGTTGCTAACTCTGCCCTCTTCTTCCCACCATGGTAGAGGGCTCGAATATCATCAAGCTCTGCACCTCCAGCAATAGAAAGATCAATAGGCTTGCTCCCGCAACGGATTCCAAACACTTTCCTCACCATATACGTGGTAAACACCATCTGGTTCTTCAAGCTTGTACTCACGAGGCGAAAGTATGTGCGAACAAAATCCGTAAGCTCATTAGGAATCCTAAACTGTGCAACATTCAACAATGCTCGAAAAGCACTCTTTGGTGAATAATCTCCTTCTTGGTGGAGAAAGGTTGTCCGCAAGGATACTCAAATGCTTGGCACCGAAACGGTCCTTCGACATCCAAATATCCTCCACAACCATTTTGCCCTTTTGTCTCTTATCAACAGCAGCAACCTGCAGCAAAAGGAAAATAGAAACATGTATGGTTATGGTGTGACCTCAACTTCCATATGTAGCAACCAACCAAAAATGCTATCACCAAAATGCAACTACTAAAGTAGCAAAAATGCTACTACTAAAAATTGCTACTAATAAAAATTGCTAGCATAACTGGTAGCAAAAATGCAACTGGAAGCATAACTGGTAGCACAAGCATAACTGGTACTACAAACATAACTCTTTGCAGGAAATACTAGCAATCAGATGCTAGTAGTAGAATATTCTACAACTACAAATCAGATACTGCAATCAGGAAAGGCGATGGAAATACTAGCAATCAGATACTGCAAATCCAACTACTAAATTAGCAAAATGCAACTGGTAGCTAACTGGTAGCTACATGACAATGCAACTGGTAGCATAACTGGTAGCTACATATAGCAAAATCCAACTACTAAATTAGCAAAATGCTACTACTAAAGTAGCAAAAATGCTACTACTAAAAATTGCTACCATAACTGCTAGCAAAATGCTACTACCAAAAGAACAACTAAATTAGCAAAAATGATACAACTAGAGTAGCATAGTTCTACTACATAATTAGCAAAATGATACAACTAGAGTAGCACAATTCTACTACTAAATTAGCAAAATGATACAACTAGAGTAGCACAATTCTACTACATAATTAGCAAAATGATACAACTAGAGTAGCACAATTCTACTACATAATTAGCAAATTTCTACTACCAAATTAGCATAATCATGCTACAACAAGAGTACATTTCATCAAGGATCATCAACAAGAGAACACAACATGGCACATCAATTCAACACATCAATTCCCCACATCACACACAAATGGGGCAACAATTGCAAGCACAAATCCTCAAAAAATACCTCGGTACGGCAACAATTGCAAGCACAAAGGAGGCAATACCTGAACATTGTCGCCGCCGGAGGTGCTCCCTCCTGCCGCCGCCGGGCCGGTCTCATCGCCTATGGCACGGGAGGTTAGAGAGGGAGAGGTCGAGAGATGAGAGGGGAGAGGTTTCTATGGCACGGGAGGTTAAGGCGAGAGGAGAGGGTCACACCTAGGAGTCGGCGCTGGCATGGTCGCCGGTCGACGACAAAGAGAAGGCGACTGGGAAAAGGATCTGCGCCTGAAGGAGAGAGGTGAAATCGGAGGAGAGGCGTCGAGGGAGGTTAGAGGAGGCTGCGGAGAATACTCCTGTGAAGAAGGGTCCGGCGGCGGAGGCACTCCGGCGGTCGAGGACGAAGGGGGTGGGCGGCGGCGCGGGCGGCGGCGCGGGCGTCGCCTCGCTCAACTGCGGGACTTGCTTGCACGAGTAGCAACCGCGAGGAAGAGGGCCGACCGGGACACGTTCGCACGAGTAGCAACCGCACAAGGAAGAGCACACGTGGCGCGAAAATGGCGGTCGGATCAAAACAGATCGAAGGGCTCCCGACCCGGGGGACGCGACGACGGGATCCCCGAGGGAATCATATCATTTTCCTTAAAAGAATCCTTTATGCGCATGACATGCAAAGAAACAAAGTTTAGATTAATTAAAGCCATGTCCCAGCTAACTACCGCTATGCCTATGCTCCACCAACTCAAATAGAAAACCAAAACGTGCCAATTCGCATCGGCCGCAGTGTATAGCAAAGACAAAAATCAATCCGGCCATCTGACCGACTGATTTGTCTCAAATAGGACGAGAACCCGTGCCACCACGTACGAACTAATCGTATAGTTATTCTACTAGCATCGTACTGCTAATTGCTTCACAAATACTTCCTTCGATTTTAAAATATAGAAATTTTAGCTTTATAAAATAAATGTATTTAACTTTTTTTAGTATATAGGTTTATTCAGATTTAAGTAAATCTACGTATTAAAAATAATCTAGATACATTTTGTTCACAACCTACAACATATATGTTATATTTTGAAACAAAGAAAGTAATCAATATATATATATATATATATATATATATATATATATATATATATATATATATATATATGTGTGTGTGTGTGTGTGTGTGTGTGTGTGTGTGTGTGTGTGTGTGTGTGTGTGTGTGTGTGTGTGTGTGTGTGTGTGTGTGTGTCTGCGAGTATCGAAAAGACTACCAGCTTTGACCATACACCTATGAGTTATGATCGATCGACTGTGTTCATCGTCGGAAGCCTCCTTTTTCTTCGAAGCCATTTGGATTCTACTATGCTCTAAGCTAGGATCCCAATGTTGTGTTATATGGTCCTTCTATTCATATTCGAGGACTAGCAATTGGCTACGACTGTCCTGTATTGTCAAACCCTTTATCTTTACGATGGGATTACGACACCGCTATTCTCCGAAGATCTAGTGTTGGATGTACCTTTCATTATTCTTATTTTGGAGCCAAGTTGTGGGAAATTTCTTCTTCTTCTTCACATCTCTGTGATGTAGACCATCCTGGATTCCGAATTGCAATTGCCACAGGCCATTACACACATGAAACATCTCAAAAACTGCAGCCCGTGAGCAAATAGCACTACTACCAGAGTTCGGAACGCCGTGATGGATCTCTTCTAGACTCAAGACCAAGTGGGTTTGCTTCGTGCGCAACCAAGCAATTGGACTGCCGTTTGTTTAGTACTATTCTCTTCGTTTCAAAATATATTATGTTTTAGGTTTGTGAAGAAAATATGTCTAGACTTATTTTAGTGTGTAAATTTATTTCAAACATGAGTGAACCTATATACAGTTGGATTATTAGGCATAATTTCCACGATTAATTTTAGAATATAAATCATGACAAAACCAGCTACTAGCTCGTGTAACTCGAACATACTAGATGTACTAAACAACAGAATGATCGGAAACAAACAGCAGCTTAACATGTACTCGAGATGATGAATAACCAAACAGGATCACGAAGACGACTGTCGGTTGTCGTAGTAGAAACTTTGGGGAAGAGTGATCGCAGCAGATGCCGACGAAGACGGCGGTAGGCAGCACCGCCTGACTTGGATGGAAGACGATCCGTGATGGAGAACTCGAGCAGTCGCGCGGAGCGCTTCCCAAAAACCTTATTCGCCCTCTCCCGTACAGGATCACAAGGACGAGTGGTTCCGGAGACCTGCTCTCCCGTTCGCCGGTGCACGTCGACAAGCGGGATGGAGTAGACTACGGTGACGGCGCAAGTAGAGAGGATGGCAAAACCCTAGATTGGTTTTCGGTGGTGTTGTGGCGATAGCCGCGCAGGACTTTATATAGAGCGGCTCAGGAAACCCTAACGGAGGCGAACGTGGGCCGAGTCCACATTACGCACGTTCGGGTTTGTTACAGTAGCCCACGATCCGGGAGCGATCCAAATAAGCTAACCGTTTGACACGTCTGTCAATTTTCCTGAGCAGCAAAATAAAGCTCGGCTCGGCGAGATTCCCGCAACCAGCTGGCGGCCTGGCGTGACGAGACGAGACGAGACGAGCGGCGTCTTGTTAAGCGGGCGTCGTCGTCGGAGGAGCGTGTATCTCTTATTGCCACTCACTTATAAAGTGGTGCAACACTCCACCTTATAAGGTGGTGTAACTCTCCTCCAACTTTCCATGTGGGACTAAACTTTAGCTCCCACTTCACTCCCATGTGAGCTGCCACAAACATGGGCCCAAACACATATGGGCTGCCACAAATTTGGGCTTTGAGATTTAGGGAAAATCTGAAATACACATGGGCCTAAATGGATTAGCCCCATTATTTCTAACAATCCCCCACCAGATCTCAAATGCCCATTTGAAGATTTGTCAATCCTTGCTACTTGTTTATATACCAGTGTTTCAGCAGAGACTGTTAAGTTGAACTTCCGCCTAGAATCTTGAACTACGTCTATCAACAACTTGAAAAATGGACGAACCTTGAATTGCAAGTTTGGTGCCAATAGATTTCGCTCAAAATCATAACTAGTACTTGGCTGTCAGTAGCCTACCCCGTGGGTTGGAGAATATGCGTCATACTCCCTGGTCTCTTCTTGAGTTTACTAGAGATTACCCAAATCTCATAGACCGCGACGTTTACAGTCGAGCTCATATAGGTGTGTTCTTTCAAGACTGCCATGTAGGACGACATATTTGCTAATTAAAGCCAACAGAAACACATTAATGCATGTTTCCAACCTGCCTTACAGATTATGAGAGTTATGCATCTTCACATAGAAAGGGTTACAAAATACTCTCCTCAGTCAAACCACTAGCTTGTTCTTCCCAGGTCCTAATTCACGGAATCTCCGATCACATAGGTTGGGTTACCACTAAGGTGTGACATCCATGGGTCTCAACCCCATCTCCCTCGATGCACTTTCTATCACATTTCGTGATAGTCCCTTTGTAAAGGATCCGAGGTTTTTATGCTTTGAATATACATAACAGTTATTACTCCGGAGTTTCTCAATTTCCTGACAGATTTCAAACGTCTCTTCACGTGTCTTGATGACTTCGCGTTATCCTTAGAATTGTTAACTTTGACAATAACAGTTTGGTTGTAACAATTCAAAAGGATTGCCGGCACAGGTTTCTCAACCACAGGCAAGTCCATCAAGAGCTCACGCAGCCATTCTGACTCAACAGTGGTTGTGTCTAAAGCAGTAAGTTCTGCTTCCATAGTTGACCTCGTCAATATGGTTTGTCTACGAGACCTCCATGACACTGCGCCACCTCCAAGGGTAAACACATACCCGCTCGTGACGTAGAGTTCATCAACGTCAGAGATCCAATTCGAATCACTATATCCTTCAAGCACAGCAGGATTCCCTGAATAGTGAATCCCATAGCTCATTGTACCACATAGATAGCGCATGACCCTTTCAAGTGCATGCCAATGATCAATACCCGGGTTAGACATGAACCTACTCAACTTGCTGTGGCATCCCGCAAAACCACTACTAGAAAATCGCGTTGAATTTGTGCATTGCATCGTCATCATCATATGTTGTTTGTCAAAACTAATTTCGAAAACCTATTTTTGTTTTCCAAACGCCTCATCTTAATTCAAACGCAAAGCCCGGTCTCCGGATTATTTTGTTTTGACCGCTATCGAATTGCAGAGGCCATGTTTTAATCAAATAAAAATATTTATTATTTTAAGCGGGGCAGTCGAACGGGCCAGATAGACCCGAACGACCACCCCGGTTCGAAACGGTCCACCCTTAATCCTTTTTACACCCACCTACCCACCCATCCCTCTGGCCACCTCACCCCCTCCAACCGTTGGCCACGCCACCTCTCCCTCTCCTCCAATCGACTCCACTCAGCCTCATAACCCTGCCCACCCCATCCCCGTCTCCACGACACACCATCCACGCCCAGACAGCCCCGAGCCCACCCCTGGCGCCTGGCCCACCACCCGACCGTCCCCTACCTCCCGCGAGCCTCCCCCGAGCCCCGCGTGCACCCTCCTGCAACCTCCCTCCCCGCCTAGCTCGCTCAGGTCGCCTGGCCCGGCGAGCCCTCTCCTCTCTCCGCGCCCACAACTGCTGCCCCTGCCCCGCTGCTGCCGCCGAGCCAAGGCCCTCGCCGCTCGCCCCCGAGCCCCCGCCGCCGCTCGCCCCCGAGCCCCGTCGTCGCCGATGTCAACCGCCTTCACCCGTGCAGGTCCCTGTGTAGTACCAAGTGGTGCTAAGTGTTGGGTGTGGAGACGACAAGTTCGACACCGGTCATCGGACCCCGCAAACCCCAAGTTTCCCCTCGCCAAGATCTTCATCGGACCCAGAGAACCCCGTGGACCGACATGCTCTTCTTCACGGATATGACAAGCACTCCGCCCGGACACCAAGTTCTTCACCCCGAAGCCAAGACCGACCTGACTTGAGGACCCGACAAGACCTTCGCAACGACAAGATCGACCCCGACCTGGGTGGAGTCGAAGACCGCCACTTTCTTCCTAACGCAAGATCTACCCCGTTACCGAGAACGAGAGAACGATCCCGCCGAGTCCGAACCCGTCGAACCCTGGACCCCGAGGCCGACCCCGAACCCCGGAACCCCCAAGTTCGCCGAACCCTAATATGTGTGACCCCTTTTCCCGAACCCTATTTTATAATATAATACAACTTGTCGCATAATAATTGTCTTGCATGCATACATTCATGTGGTTTGGGGGCCTTATGCCGATTCACCTTATAATTAAATATGGGGCCCATATGCGGGCAAATCTAGCCTTATATTGGCCTCAGTTAAAAACTTGCGTAGCGAACCGGTAACTCATCGTGCCATGTTAATACAACATTTAAATCAAGGGATCTAAATAACTTGAACCACTTGAATAATTGTCGGACCCGGTTCGCTTAACATGACCTAATTGCATTGCACCTTCGCCATGCCATACATCATACATGCATCATGACGATCTTACGCGTTGTATTAAATAGTGCATCCGTGTTTCTTCTAGTGTTTTGCTTCTTGGCGGATAAGGCTGTTGAGTTGATGTGAGCCACGATCTTGGATGAACCCTTCAACAATGTTTTCAAAGAGCATCTCCCTTTCTACCTATCTTACTTTTCTAGCATTTATTCCCCTGTTGATCTTTGCTATCTGTTGCGATGCTCTAGATTCTGCATCGTGATATCCCTTGCAGCCATATATAGCCTTGGACACATCCTATTACCATTGTTTGGTAGATAGTTGGACCCGCGTGTCGTGATCGCTTGCTCAAGTGTTTTGCTTGTCGTCAAGTACCACAATTGTTGGAGGATTGCCGCATGTTGGCGTTGGAGATGATCATGGCTTTAATTATTGTTTCACTTTAATTCCTGTTTAACAACTAAAATTGAATTAAGCGAGGCATCGGTGGGTGATAGGTAATATTTGGTTTCGAGCCCACTTGTGTCCGTGGGACCCGAGTTCTTGACACTGTTCGAGATCGAGCGCTAACCACAATGGGGAGATATGAGACCCCATTGATTATTACCTGATTTCAAAGTATTGTCTTTGGGCCACAACTAGTTTGAGGATTTATTTACTATCATGTACTTATGCCATGTTTACCGCTTTATTTACGTTTGTGCGAGGAGCACCTTTGTCTTGTTAGGATCGGGACACGTTTTCGGTGTCGGCGTCCCGTTGGGGATTTCTTTGTCGCTCACCGTCCACCCAAACCCTAAGTCCGTCTCGGAGACCGGCCGACTCCGTTGCGGGTGTCGACTTGGTGGGGTTGCCCCCATGTACTTGCTTTGGATCTGGGAACGTCGTGACTTAGACCACGCCGACATACCGATGGGTGTATGTTAACTGATCTGGCAAAAAGGGTCGAAGTGCCTGTGGATACTTTGGTGCACCCCTGCAGGGTTAAATCTTTTCGAGAAGCCGTGTCCGCGGTTATGGACGACTTGGAGCACAGTATCTCGATCATAGACAAGCATAACTAAAGTTTATTGCTATAATTTGACTTTAAAATGACTAGTAATCAGCTTCACTATAATGGAATGGCTAAATAATACTGCCCACAATTGCTTGTTTGGATTGTCGCTGGCGACCATTGTACCTGACTAGTAAGTATTGCAACTACAACGGAATGGCTGAATAAAAGTACCAACGACTGCTGGGTTATGGGTTTATCTCATACTAATTGAATCTGACTAGTAAGTGATGCCACTATAACGGAATGACTAACTAGAAGTGCCCACTGCTTACTTTATCAGGACGATTATCTAAACCTGACTAGTAATTGCTGCAACGATAACTGAATAAGTAAAACTGCCAACTGTGTGAGTTCCTCGGTTGACTTCCTCGTTTGGTCTCGAGGGGGAAACGCCAGGATGGGTTTGTTTGATGATAGTATCAGGTGGGATCCGAATAGGTCTTTCTTACCCCTCTCTGATAGCCGCCAGTTGTATCGAGTCTCTATAGGTTGTTTAGTGCATCTGCCGCACGCCGATCCACCATACCTATGTAGGCGAGGACCGCGAATTCTAGCCTCGCCGTGTCTTGGCCTCGATCGACGCTCCTCTTTTCCTTTGCCCTTTGTCGGCACCCTTTTGTTTAAGCAGGTTTTGAGATCGACGCCGTTAGCGAGGTTACCCTTCGGCTTGGCACAGGGTTATGGACGCCATTGGTTATTCTTGAGGCTCTTAGCCCCATTTGCATCTTGTCCGTGACGGACGCCTATCATTTTCAAGGTGATTTGGATCTTTGTACCGTATATTTGTATTCTTGACTCTTTGAGTCGCTGTTGTATATATATCTGTTCTGTGGGTCCCATCGAGGGCTGTTGTGTAATGTTATTACTTTGCTTTCCACCCGCACGAAAGTGCCTGGTGGGCACCTCCGAATCGTTTCTATGCGGGTTTGGCGAGTTTCGCTAAAACTTGCATAGGGCCGATTCTGAGGGTGTTACAGAGTGGTATCAGAGCTCAGCAGTTGCGATACCCCACAAGTCCAGCCTGTAGGATAACCTAGCTAACGGCCGAAGGAGAGTGTCAAAACTATTTTTGCAAAATCGGTTGGATAGTTCTGATTAGGTCTGATTTACTCCTTACCCCTCTGCTGTTCTCCTCTTACCTCTACGTGATTTGAATCCGCTCTCTTCTCTTTCTTCGAGTCCAGGAATTCTCGTGGTTGGGTTTCCGTCGTACCTTCAGGGTTTCGCTTCCTCCTTGGATAACGGTGTTCTACCGTCCGGTGTTCAAGCTGCCTGATGAATCCGTCTGCGGTGTTATCATTCTTTATTCCTTGTTTGCGCCTTCCGGTGTTTTCCGACGCGACGATATCCTCTACGCCAGATCCGATGTAGAGTTTGCATCACTCCTTTGTTTCCACACCTCGCTTGTCGAGATCTTCAGTCTAAATCCTGAGAGTTGGTTGCATAATCTGTCTATTCGAGTACATAGTAATGCTTTGAGTGCGGGATGGAGTCGCGACCATACCACTACTCTTATCATTCGCTTATGTACATTGAATGGGGGATCGATGCAATTACTCCTTCCAGGAAAGTTAGAGGTGGCCTTACCTTTAACTTCGTCCGTTGTTTTCCGGAGTGTTCTCTTGATGAACAGGATCAACGACCTCTTGTTAGTGGTGTCGCGAGGATCTACACGAAGCGCGAAGGATCAGACCGCCGACCTTCTTTCCGGTACCATGAGGCGGATCTCGAGGGCGAGATCCATTGTTAGTGGTGTCGAATTGTGGCATCCCGCAAAACCACTACTAGAAAATCGCGTTGAATTTGTGCATTGCATCGTCATCATCATATGTTGTTTGTCAAAACTAATTTCAAAAACCTATTTTTGTTTTCCAAACGCCTCATCTTAATTCAAACGCAAAGCCCGGTCTCCGGATTATTTTGTTTTGACCGCTATCGAATTGCATAGGCCATGTTTTAATCAAATAAAAATATTTATTATTTTAAGCGGTGCAGTCGAACGGGCCAGATAGACCCGAACGACCACCCCGGTTCGAAACGGTCCACCCTTAATCCTTTTTACACCCACCTACCCACCCATCCCTCTGGCCACCTCACCCCCTCCAACCGTTGGCCGCCACGTCACCTCTCTCCCTCTCCCCTCCAATCAGACTCTGCCCACTCAGCCTCATAACCCTGGCCCACCCCATCCCTCTGTCCCACGCACACACCATCCACGCCCAGACAGCCCCGAGCCCACCCCTGGCGCCTGGCCCACCACCCGACCGTCCCGTACCTCCCGCGAGCCTCCCCCGAGCCCCGCGTGCACCCTCCTGCAACCTCCCTCCCTCGCTCGCGCCAGTCCGCCCACGGCGACCTCTGAGCTCTCCTCGCCCACAACCGCCTCACAAGCCGGCCCTTGGCCGGCCCTGTCCGCTGAGCTCAAGGCCAGCGCCCAGCCGCCTGGCCGCCCAGGCCCCTGCCGCTGCCCCGAGCCCCGTCGTCGCCGATGTCAACCGCCTTCACCCGTGCAGGTCCCTGTGTAGTACCAAGTGGTGCTAAGTGTTGGGTGTGGAGACGACAAGTTCGACACCGGTCATCGGACCCCGCAAACCCCAAGTTTCCCCTCGCCAAGATCTTCATCGGACCCAGAGAACCCCGTGGACCGACATGCTCTTCTTCACGGATATGACAAGCACTCCGCCCGGACACCAAGTTCTTCACCCCGAAGCCAAGACCGACCCGATTTGAGGACCCGGCAAGACCTTCGCAACGACAAGATCGACCCCGACCTGGGTGGAGTCGAAGACCGCCAAGTACTTCTTTCCGGAACGCAAGATCTACCCCGTTACCGAGAACGAGAGAACGATCCCGCCGAGTCCGAACCCGTCGAACCCTGGACCCCGAGGCCGACCCCGAACCCCGGAACCCCCAAGTTCGCCGAACCCTAATATGTGTGACCCCTTTTCCCGAACCCTATTTTATAATATAATACAACTTGTCGCATAATAATTGTCTTGCATGCATACATTCATGTGGTTTGGGGGCCTTATGCCGATTCACCTTATAATTAAATATGGGGCCCATATGCGGGCAAATCTAGCCTTATATTGGCCTCGATTAAACTTATGAGCGAAGTAACTCATCGTGCCATGTTAATACAACATTTAAATCGCGGGGATCTAAATAACTTTAACCACTTGAATAATTGTCGGGACCCCGGTTCCGCTTAACATGACCTAATTGCATTGCACCTTCGCCATGCCATACATCATACATGCATCATGCCGATCTTCCGTTGTATTAAATAGTGCATCGTGTTTCTTCTAGTGTTTTGCTTCTTCGGATAAGGCCGTTGAGTTGATGTGAGCTCACCGATCTTGGATGAACCCTTCAACAATGTTTTCAGCGCATCTCCCCTTTCTACCTATCTTACTTTTCTAGCATTTATTCCCCTGTGATCTTTGCTATCTGTTGCGATGCTCTAGATTCGCCGTGATATCCCTTGCAGCCATATATAGCCTTGGACATCCTATTACTGTTGTTTGGTAGATAGTTGGACCCGCGTGTCGAGTCGCTTGCTCAAGTGTTTTGCTTGTCGTCAAGTACCACAATTGTTGGAGGATTGCCGCATGTTGACGTTGGAGATGATCATGGCTTTAATTATTGTTTCACTTTAATTCTGTTTAACAACTAAAATTGAATTAAGCGAGGCATCGGTGGGTGATAGGTAATATTTGGTTCGAACGCCCATTTGTGTCCGTAGGACCCGAGTTCTTGACACTGTTCGAGATCGAGCGCTAACCACGGTGGGAGATATGGGCCCCATTGATTACTACCTGATTTCAAAGTATTGTCGGGGCCACAACTAGTTTGAGGATTTATTTACTATCTGCTTATGCCATGTTTACGCTTTATTTACGTTTGTGCGAGGAGCACATCTTTAGGAATGGGACACGTTTCGGTGTCGCAGTCCCGTTTGGGGATTTCTTGTCGCTCATCCACCCAAACCCTAAGTCCGTCTCGGAGACCGCCGACTCCGTTGGTGTCGACTTGGTGGGGTGGCCCCATGTACTGCTTTGGATCGAGGAGCCGTGACTTAGACCCCCGACATACCGATGGGTGTATGTTAGCGATCCGCAAAAGGGTCATGTGGATACTTTGGTGCACCCAGGTTAAATCTTTTCGAGAAGCCGTGTCATGTTATGGACGACTTGGAGCACAGTATCTCGATCATAGACAAGCATAACTAAAGTTTATTGCTATAATTTGACTTTAAAATGACTAGTAATCAGCTTCACTATAATGGAATGGCTAAATAATACTGCCCACAATTGCTTGTTTGGATTGTCGCTTGCGACCATTGTACCTGACTAGTAAGTATTGCAACTACAACGGAATGGCTGAATAAAAGTACCAACAACTGCTGGGTTATGGGTTTATCTCATACTAATTGAATCTGACTAGTAAGTGATGCCACTATAACGGAATGACTAACTAAAAGTGCCCACTGCTTACTTTATCAGGACGATTATCTAAACGACTAGTAATTCTTGCAACGATAATGAATAAAAGCGCCAACCGTGAGTTCCTCGGTTGACTTCCTCGTTTGGTCTCGAGGGGGAAACGCCAGGATGGGTTTGTTTGATGATAGTATCAGGTGGGATCCGAATAGGTCTTTCTTACCCCTCTCTGATAGCCGCTAGTTGTATCGAGTCTCTAAAGGATGTTTAGTGCATGATGCCGCCACGGTCCACCATACCTATGTAGGCGAGAGCCGAATTCTAGCCTCGCTGTCTTGGCCTCGATCGACGCCTCCTCTTTCCTTTGCCCTTTGCCGGCACCCTTTGTTTAAGCGGTTTTGAGATCGACAAGAAGGTGGTTACCCTTCGGCTTGGCCAGCAGGGTTATGGACGCCATTGGTTATTCTTCGGGCTCTTAGCCCCATTTGCATCTTGTCCAGACACGCCTATCATTTTCAAGGTGATTTGGATCTTTGTACCGTATATTTGTATTCTTGACTCTTTGAGTCATTGTATATATATCTGCTCTGTGGGTCCCATCGAGGCTGTTGTGTAATGTTATTACTTTGCTTTCCACCCGCATGAAAGTGCTGGTGGCACCTCAATCGTTTCTATGCGGGTTTGGCGAGTTTCGCTAAAACTTGCATAGGGCCGATTCTGAGGGTGTTACACTTGCTCACAGCAAAAGAGATATCGGGTCTTGTAGCGCTTGCTAAGTACATGAGAGAACCAACAACTTGTGAATATTTCGTGATCCGTTGGTTCCTTCTTATTCTTTCGTAATGTCAAACTGGGATCATAAGGTGTTGGAGAAGTCTTGCCATCATTAAAGCCAAATCGGCTCAAGACCTTCTCAACATAATGAGATTGCGTTAAAGTAATCTCATTCTCGTTCTTAATAAGCTTGATGTTCAGAATGACATCAGCCTCTCCCAGATCTTTCATATCAAAACTCTTTGACATGAAAGACTTGACTTCATTTATCACTTTCATATTTGTACCAAAGATCAGAATATCATCCACGCACAAACATAATATAACGCTATCGCCCACCATGGCGATAGTAAACACACCTATCGCCTCATTAATGACAAAGCCAGTAAAGTAGAGTTCTCACAAACTTCTCATGCCATTGCTTAGGTGCTTGTTTCAGCCATATAAAGATTTTAATAACTTACACACCTTTGTCTCTTCACCTTTACCACAAACCCATCCTACTGATCCATATAGATCTCCTCTTCCAACTCTCCATGAAGGAAAGCTGTCTTCACGTCCATTTGATGAACGAGAAGACCATAAGAGGCAGCCAGTGATAGTAGTACTCGAATGGTGGTCGGTCTAGCGACAGTGAATAGGTGTCAAGTAATCTTCTTTTGTGTGTGTGGCCCTTAGCTACAAGACGCCTATACTTCTCAATAGTACCATCAGCCTTAGTTTCTTCTTGAACACCCACTTACATCCCATGTGTTTACAACCATAGGGTCGTTTCGATAATTCCCAAGTTCCATTAGAAAGAATCGAGTCCATCTCATTTTGGACCTTCTTTCCAATCATCCATCGGGAGATGCATATTCCTCGATAATGGATCCGGGAGTATCATCCACAAGGTACACGATGAAGTCATTACCAAAGGATTTTGCAACCCTCATCTCTTACTCCTCGTGAGAGGTTCATCGTCATCCTTCTCAAGAAATTCCTCATGTGGTTATTCGTAATTATCAATAGATGCACTAGATTCAGGAAGTATTTCAAGAAATCCTACCAATGCTATGCATATCTTTCATAGGAAAAATATTCTCAAAGAATGTTGCATCACGAGATTCCATTATAGTATCAACATGCATATCGGTACCTCAGATTTAACCACTAGAAATCTATAGCCTACACTCCGTAGAGCATATCCTAGAAAGATACAATCCACTGTCTTGGGTCCGAGCTTGCATTTCTTGGGAATCGGTATGTTGACCTTCGCCAAACACCCCCAAGTGCGCAGATACGAAAGTGATGGTTTTATCCCAACCCACTCCTCATAAGGGGTCTTTTCTTTATTCTTGTTAGGAACTCTATTCAGGACATGAAATGAAGTCAACAAAGCCTCCCCCCACCATGCCTTTGATAAACCAGCAGTGGCTAACATGGAATTCACCAAGTCAGTCAACGTGCGGTTTTTTCTCTCGGCAACCCCGTTTGATTGGGGCGAGTAGGGAGGCATCCTCTCATGAATAATTCCGTGTTCCTGACAGAATTCATCAAATATTTTGGGAAAATACTCACCACCACGATCCGACCTAAGACGCTTGATCTTTCTCTCTAGTTGATTTTCAACTTCGGCCTTATAGATTTTAAAGTAGTCTAAAGCCTCATCTTTAGTTTGCAACAAGTAAACATAGCAGAATTTAGTAGCATCATCTATCAACGTCATGAAATATCTCTTTTCACCTTTTGTCAACACACCATTCATCTCGCATAGATCAGAATGTATGAGTTCTAGAGGTGCCAAGTTTCTCTCCTCGACAGCCTTGTGAGGCTTTCGAGGTTGCTTTGATTGCACACAACTATGGCACTTAGAACCTTTGGCAATAGTGAAATTCGGAATTAAACTCATGCTGGACATCCGAGATATCAAACCAAAATTAATGTGACATAAACGAGAATGCCAAATACTGGTATCATCATTAACACCACCACAAATATGATTCACGGATTTATTACAAAACTCTGAAAGTGAAAACCGGAACAAGCCTCCGAACTCATAACCTTTACCAATAAATTGTCCATGTTTCGAAACAACAACTTTATTGGACTCTAAGACAACCTTAAACCCATCTCTACAAAGAAGGGAGCCACTAACGAGATTCTTGTTCATAGTAGGGACATGCTGCACGTTCCTCGGCTGCACGATCTTTTCGTAAGTAAACTTCAGATCCACCGTGCGAACACCATGAACAGAAGCATGTGATCCATTCCCCATTAGGACGGATGAATCCCGAGCGACCTGATAAGAAGTGAACATAGAGATGTCAGCACACACATGAACATTAGCACCCGTATCAAGCCACCAACACGGTGATTGAAATACTGAAAGAACGGTAAATAAATTACCATACCCATCAGTATTGCTAGCGGTCACGACATTGACAGTCTTGGACTTTTTCCCTCGATGCTGCGTTACGGATAGTCCTTGAAAACGTGGCCGGGCTCTCCACAAGTGTAACAAGACAGTTCACTCTTGTCCCTGTTCGCCTTCTTCTTCTTGAAGGTTGTAGTCTTTAGAGGCTTGTTAAAGGAGGGTTTGAAGTTCCCTTTGTTCTTTCCTACGGATTTGCCTTTCTGCACAAAATTAGCAGTAGCAAGACCCTCTCCTTTCTTAGTTGTGTCCTTAGCCCGAGCCTTCTCCTCAACATCAAGGAACGCTATCAGATTTTCAACCGATATCTCCTGTCTCTTGTGTTTGAGAGTCGTGGCAAAGTTCCTCCATGAAGGGGGCAACTTAGCAATAATGCAACCCGCCACAAACTTGTCGGGTAAGGTACACTTAAGGAGTTCGATCTCTTTGGCAATGCACTGTATCTCATGAGCTTGTTGAACCACAGGAAGGTCCTTTGTCATCTTAAAATCATGAAAGCTCTCCATGATATCGATTCACCGCCAAAGATCTGCAACACCAAACTTTGCATCCAAGGCATCTCGAGCTCCATTCCGTCTTTTATGTGCATAAACACATCACACAGGGTCAGCAAGAATGCTCGAATACATCCCACAAAGACAGTATTAGCATCCTCGAACTTCTTCTGATCCTCGTCAGATATAGTTCCCTCAGGTTTGCCTTTACTGATGTGGAACACTTTCATCGTGGTCAGCCAAAGCTCAGCCTTATACTCCCACCTCTTAAAGTGCACACCGGTAAACTTATCTGGCATCAGTGCATCGGTAAAACCAGCCATTGTTAATTCAGGAAATTTCCTACAATAAGGTTTTTGGATTGTTGGATTATTAGGCATAATTTCCACGATTAATTCTAGAATATAAATCCTGACAAAACCAGCTACTAGCTCATGTAACTCGAACATACTAGATGTACTAAACAATAGGATGATCGGAAACAAACAACAGCTTAACATGTACTCGCAGAACATGATGAATAACCAAACAGATCGTGTAGCACGTGCCTGCTCGGTTGTCGTAGAAACTTTGGGGAAGAGTGATAGCGGCAGATGTCGACAAAGACCGCGGTAGGCAAGACCGCTGACTTGGATGGAAGGCGACCCGTGATGGAGAACTCGAAGCGGTCGGAGCTGGCCAAAACCTTATTCGCCTCTCCGCATGACAGGATCATAAGGCGAGTGGTTCCAGAGACCTGCTCTCCCGTTCGCGGTGCACGCCGGCAAGCGGATGGAGTAGACTACGGTGACGGCGCAAGTAGAGGATGGCAAAACCCTAGATTGGTTTCGGTGGTACAAAACAAGCGTGCGGCGTCGTCGGAGGAAGCGTACGTGTATCTCTTATTACTCACTTACCAAGTGGTGCAACTCCACCTTATAAGGTGGTGCAACTCTCCTCCAACTTTTCATGGGACTAAACTTTAGCTCACTTCACTCTGTGAAACATAAACATGCCCAAACACATATGGGCTGACATAAATTTAGGCTTTGAGATTTAGGAAAAATCTGAAATACACATGGGCCTAAATAGATTAGCCCCATTATTTCTAACATATACTAAAAATAGTTTAGATATTTCTGCTTCACAAAGCTAAAATCTTATATTTTGAAACGGAGGGTATATATGAGCGCTAGGTAGGTTGATCAGTCCAAATCGCAAACGAAGCGCAAGCGTAACGGGATTATGTTAATCAACACCATACTGTTCGCTTAATAGTGTGGTCCGGGTCGCATATGCAGGGAAGGGCAAGAAGGCTTTGATAACTGAGATTGAAACGTTTCCAGATTGCGAAATGTGAGCTGATCATACAAGTAACAATATAACCTAGTGTCACGCGCTAGCTGCAGAAAATCAAAAAGCTGATTACGTGGAACACAAAAGACTACGACGTTGTCAAAGGTGACATGATGCGTGCGGCCACTTTTTTTTATATGACATTTACCTTTTGTGAAAAAGGACATGCTTATACGTGGATTAACCGACAAAATCAAGCTATAGCGAGCTACTACATATTGCATGCTAGGTTGGAGCATAAAAGTAACTACGTACTACATATTGTTCTTTTATTGGCAACGTGTTTGGCACTTTGCCTGTACAAGAAAATTCACGAGTATAAAACTATGCAGGAAGCAGAGGAGGCAGGAGGATCCATGGAACAACGCTTTATGCTAGACATGCAAAGAACCAAAAGTTAGATTGATTAAAGCCATGTGCACAGCTAACTACCGCTATGCTTCACCGACTCGAAGAGAAGACCAAAACGTGCCAATTCGTAGCAGCCGCGCCACACCGTGTATACTGTATAGCAAAGACAAGATCCATCTGTCCCGAATGGGACGAGGACTGATAAACTATGTATAGTAGTAGGATAATGATTATAGCCTAATTCTAGTCTCACACGGTTTGGTTAGACAAACCGTGCCATGTACTTGTAGCTCTGTATTTTACCCATATAAATACATACACGGCCGGACCCTGTTGGTACGGTGCACTACCCTACAAACCATATCTTATTATGGTATCAGAGCCTACGAATCAGCCTAGTCGCTAATCGCTTCCGCATATACTCATCGACGCTGTTCCGATCTCCTACTAGATCACTTCCGCATATACTCGTCGACGCTGTTTCGATATCCTACTAGATCACTACCGCCTCAATGGCTACTTTGCCAGCCTTTACCAGCGCCAGCTCCACGGCGTTCAGCGCCGGCTCCTCCGTCTCCCAAGGTCCTACGTCTGGTTACCAGCCTAATTACCTCCCAGATCAGCGCCAAGTAAAGCCCATCTACCAGCAGCCCTCCTACCAGCAGCAGTCCAATTACCAGCTGCAACCGTATCAGCTCAACAAGTCAAGAGGCGATCGTACTGATGAACATCGTCCTAACAGTTTACCGAGTGGCACTCGTCCTGTATGTCAGATATGTGAAAAAGTAGGGCACGTTGCATCATGCTGCTTCAAGCGTTTCAACCGAAATTTTCTCGGAGCTGGAAACAATGGGCACTACATGGAGAAACAGGTGGCCGCGTTCTCGGTCATTCATAGATCACAGGGGTCTACTTCATCCTACCCTGCCGATCCTACCTGGTATGCTGACACTGGTGCCACAGACCACCTCACCAATGAGCTGAATAAACTCACTACCAAGGAGCAGTATCATGGTAACGACCAAGTCCACACCGCCAATGGCGGAGGTATGCGCATTACTCATATTGGTCAATCCACTATTCCTACTTCATCACATCCATTACTCCTAAAAAATGTCCTTCATGTTCCATCAGTCTCTCGCAATCTCCTATCCGTTAAAAAATTTACCTTAGACAATAATGTGTTCTTTGAGTTTCATCCTTGGCATTTTCTTGTTAAAAATCGGGATACGAGAGAGGTTCTTCTTAGAGGAGGGACGCGTGGCAACCTCTATAATCTTGATGTTTCCTCCGTCAAGCAAGTCTTTAGCAGTATCAAGGTGTCACGTGAGAGGTGGCACTCACGCTTAGGTCATCCAGCTACCCAGATCGTTCAGCATGTTCTCCATCGTCATGAGCTTCCATCAGTGTCCAATAATAATAGTGTAATTTGTGATGCTTGCCAACAAGGCAAAAGTCACCAGTTGCCTTTTTCTTTGTCTACTAGAGTCACTACTACACCTCTTGAGATTATTTATTCTGATGTATGGGGTCCTGCCCAAACCTCTGTTAGTGGACATCAGTTTTACGTCAGTTTTATTGATGCTTATAGTCGTTTCACATGGCTTTATTTACTCAAGCATAAGTCTGATGTGTTCCAAATATTTCTTCATTTTCAACAACATGTTGAACGCCTCTTGGGTAGGAAAATTCTACATGTTCAAACTGATTGGGGTGGCGAGTATCATAGATTAAACAAATTCTTTTTAGATATTGGTGTCTCTCATCGTGTCTCATGTCCACATACCCATCAACAAAACGGTACTGCTGAGCGTAAACATCGTCATATCGTTGAAACCGGTCTCACTCTTTTAGCACATGCTTCTGTCCCATATCGCTTTTGGAGTGATGCGTTCTCTACTGCATGCTTTCTTATTAATCGACTTCCTAGTCGTGTTATTTCCATGGAGACCCCACTTGAGCGCCTTCTTGAGAAGTACCTGATTATACCTTTTCAAGGTGTTTGGGTGTGCTTGTTGGCCACATCTTCGCTTATAACAAACGTAAACTTGAGTTTCGCTCTAAAAATGTGTTTTTCTTGGCTGTAGCTCACTACAAAGGCTACAAGTGTCTCCATGTACCTACCAATCGCATATATATTTCCATGATGTCATTTTCGATGAGAACGTTTTTCCATTTTCTAACATGCCATCCAATTCTACACAACCTTCTTCATCTAATTTTCCATTAAATCGTGACCAATTTGATGATGCCGCATATACACCTCTGTTATTAGCTAACCATGGTGCAGGTTTGGGACGTGGAGAACGGCTGGAACTCTTGGATTATTCGGTTCCTGTTAATGATTCGGTAGTTACCTCTCAAGAGCAAGTTGATCCTGCCTCAACTCATGCTGATACGTACGATGCAGACCTGGACCATGCAAACCTGGACCATGTAGACCTGGACCATGCAGACCAGGACCATGCAGACCAAGTTACTCCTCTACGCGCACGATCGTTGGTTGCCCTGGAGCCTGACGCCTCTTCACCTGGGTCAGCCTCGTCCACTAGTGCTCCGACCACTAGATCAGATGTGCCCCACCAAACTCCTGCGCCGGTTCCAGAACCGCGTGGTGCAATCACGCGATTACAGCGCAGTATTCGGAATCCTAAACAGAGAAAAGATGGAACAATTGCGTGGGAAGCTATCCGTTCTGCTCATACCGCTCATCTACTGCGTACTGAGCCACGCAATCACGCAGAGGCAATGACTTGTCATCAAGGCGCTGCAATGGAAATCGAAGTTTACGCTTTGGTCCAATAAGACGTGGCGCCTTGTTCCTCCAGTTCCCGGTGTGAATATTATAGACTCCAAATGGGTGTTTAAGATCAAGCAAAAGTCCGATGGTTCTATTGAACGGTATAAAGCACGCCTTGTGGCCAAAGGGTTCAAACAACGATATGGCTTGGATTATGAAGATACTTTCACCAGTTGTCAAACCCACTACAATCTTTGTTATTGTCCATGGCATTGACTCATAATTGGCACCTTCGACTTGATATACAAAATGCTTTTCTTCATGGGGTTTTGGAAGAAGAAGTGTTCATGCCACACTGGTTTGAGGATCCTCATCATCCTACTCATCTATGTCGCCTTGATAAGGCACTCTATGGCTGAAACAAGCACCTCGCGCGCAGCATGCTCTCAAGATCGTTATTCTTGCCGGTCTTGGCTTCACTGCATCTACCGCTGACACATCTCTCTTCATACTTCGTCGACCTAATATAACTCTTTACTTACTGGTCTACGTTGATGACATTATTGTGGTGAGCTCTTCATCTATTGCTACGGATCGCCTTATCCATCAGCTTCGTGATTCTTTTGCTCTCAAGGATCTTGGCACTTTGCATTATTTTCTTGGGATTGAAGTTCAACATTCACCTGGTTCTTCTTCTTAGTCAAAAGAAGTATGCATCCGAGCTTTTACGTCGTGCTGGTTTGTTGAAGTGTACTACAGTTTCAACACCCATGGCGTCCTCAGAAAAACTTAATGCTACTGATGGTGTTTCTCTCTCTGCTGAAGAGTCTACTCGTTATCGCAGTATTGTTGGAGGCTTACGATACCTTACCATGACACGGCCTGATTTGTCCTTTGCGGTTAACAAGGTGTGTCAATTCTTCATGATCCTCATTGTATTCATTGGTCGGTCAAGCGTATTCTTCGCTATGTCAAGGCTACTTTATCGCATGGCTTGTTACTGCGGCGTTCTACAACGTCTCCTGGTCTCTTGTCAGCATTTTCTGATGCGGATTGGGCTGGGAACTCTGATGATCGGCGATCCACGGGAGGATATATTGTATTCTATGGTGGTAACTTGGTTGCTTGGAGTGCGCGAAAACAAGCGATCGTCTCGTTCTAGTACGTAGTCGAATATAAAGCTCTTCTTGATGCCACCGAAAATTATATGGGTACAAGCTCTACTTGGTGAACTTGGAGTTTCTCGAGTAGTCTACCTTCTATGGTGTGACAATATTGGAGCAACATTTCTTTCATCCAACCCTGTGTTTCATGCCCGTACAAAACACATAGAGGTTGACTTCCACTTTGTTCGAGAAAGAGTTGCTCAGAAGTTGCTCCAAATACGGTTTATCTCCTCCAAAGATCAGCTGGCAGATATTTTCACTAAACCATTACCTCTACCGTTATTTCAGACTTGTGTACGCAATCTCAATCTTTGTGCCTCGGTTGAGATTGAGGGAGGGTGATAAACTATGTATAGTAGTAGGATAATGATTATAGCCTAATTCTAGTCTCACACGGTTTGGTTAGACAAACCGTGCCATGTACTTGTAGCTCTGTATTTTACCCATATAAATACATACACGGCCGGACCCTGTTGGTACGGTGCACTACCCTACAGACCATATCTTATTAAGGACCCCGTGCCATCAAGGAACTAATCAGATAGTTATTCTAAACGGAATCGTACTAATGTATGCTTAAAGATAGTCGAGGAATATGTGAGTTATTAGGTTTAGGGACTACGAATTGTGACCGTACACCTACGACCGTCTTCGTTCGAAAGCCACCATCGCAAAGGAAGAGCCAAAACAATCGAAAATGGGACCTCAAAATCATTGGATTCTCTAGGACCTGGCCCTGGCTTGACTATGTCGATCGTGTCATATGGTCCTTCCCATTCATATTCGAGGAGATACAAGACAGTGCCGAGCCGAGGAGTTTTCTCTAGTCTGGACCCAATGATCTGCAGCGAAAGCGATCCCAAACGTGCGCCCGACTCGAGGAGTTCTCTCTAGTCAGTCACCGGAAACAGTGAATTGCTTCGCGCGCGGTTGCCACGAGACCGTGTTCTACATCAACTCTCCGATCCTGGACGATGCGCGCGAGCCCGTGGGTTATTCCTTCCTCGTCACGAAGATCGATTGAAGCATAGAACATTCAGGCTATAGGCGCCGCTTCGTCTGCCTGCAGCCGATTGATTCGGCTTTGGCTTTTGCTCCGTTTGCTAGTCTGATATTTTATTCCTGCATTTCTTTTGTAGGGAACACGTACGGCCCTGATATTCCTGCATCCTTTGTGTTTTTTCTACTATTTCGATCAACATGGACGACGTCTTCCTGCTACGTGTTGAATTCCTGCAGGCGCCCAGTCGAGGTCACTGTCCCGAAAGCTAAATTTCAGCAGACACGCTCAAAAAGAAGAAAAAAAATCAGCAGTCCGAGTAAAAGTCTTGAGGATCTATTCTTAGATTAGAATACCCTCGGTTCGACTGCGACTGCGACTGCGAAAACAAAACAAAGCAAAGCAAATCCAATTATTTACTCTACAAGAATGTAATGCTTGTTATGCCTAATATACTTAGTTTAATCTGTATCTGTTTAATTCTGTTCTTTATCCGACTACTAGTTTTTCTTTGCCAAATTGTCCGAAGCTTATGCTATTTTTAACCCAATCGTGGTTAAGCCTGTCATACCTCTATTCTTTTTTCTATTAGCCTTTGTTTGGCAGTCTTATTTGTGCTGGAACTCACCTACACCTCATATATATAGCCTGCTGTATTTGTCGTATCGGCCCTGTTTGTTCCTTGAGCGTGTTCTCGACAGTCGACACCACGTTCGTTCCCGCCAGGAAGTTGGTTTCGTGCAGCTACTCTCTGTCGGCCCTGGAATCCTCTATCTGGCCGACACGACACGGTGCATACTTCCGCCGGCTGTCGATCGATATCACCATCTGCTGACTGTTATTGAGGCCAGCAACTGGTTTCTGGAAACACACGGATCGGTTAACTCACACTTTCATGCATCCATCGCTCTTGCAGTGGCAAAATGCAACTGAAAAACCGGTTAAAGCCGGACAAAGAAAAGACATCCATTGACGATTGCTGCGTAGCACGGAATCGGTAGCTTTTTCAAGGCTTTTTGTGTGTGTGAATGGATAGCCTTTTCAAGCTTGATGATGATGAAATTAATCAGCTGCTGATGGTCGATGCATTGTACTGGCCCAATTGGCGCGTTCTTCTTCCCATCTCATCTCTGTGACGGAGACCATCCCGGAATCCCCAATTGCAACTGCGAGAGGCCGCTACACGCACATATCCAACTCGAAAGCTGCTGCCCCGCCCGCAGATAGGGAGTTGCCCGAAACAAAACAGTTTAGAGCATCTCCACCGTCGCGTCTCAGATTGTCGCCGGCGGCAGCATGGGCATAGCTATATTTCGGACGCCGATAGTGCTATTCCAAATTAAGGGAGGACAGTCCCACACAGGCGAGTCCCAAACACTGAACACCAAATCAAAAAGTACAAATAAAATATAGTAGATGGTCGATTCTTCAACGTTTTTAGTACATAATTTAAACGAAATTGAAACAAAAGATGGTTGACATAGAGAAAACCTAATCTACGAACGGTCGAGGACGCTGATGTCGCCACTATCACCATCATCATCCCCCCACGCCTCGTCGAAGTTGTCGTCCTCCAGCTCGGCTGCTGGGCGCTAGCACAATTGACGGCCCCACTTCTGGAGCATCCAGCGCCACGGAGAGGTCGATGATGCCGTCGTTGTCCTCCGCATATCACCACCGTGCGAATGTGTCGGTGGACGGCGGGATGGTAGTTGTGACCCCGGATTAGCTATCTGAGGTACATTTATGCAAACCACCACGATCTCAAGATCAATGCATCGTGGAGCAGAATCAACTTAGTATCAAAGTATGTATCCATTAAAGTAACGAATACAAGTCTTACATAGATGCCACGATGGGCATAACATCCAGAATATCAGCGAAATAACTAAATGCAGAAGACCCAAGTCATGCCATAGCCCTATAGGTGCCTGACTCGAAGAACGCCCTAGTTCGCATAGTCGCCATCGAAGCCTCATCATCTTGCTCGTAGTCTGACCAAGTAGATAGCCAGTGTTGAGTCACGCAGAGATAAACAAAAAAATCCCTACGAGGTGATAAGCCACGAGAATTACCACTAGACGTCAGTTGAATGCAGTGCAGTCCTCATGATCCGATCCAATCCATGATCGTCTATGTGCTGATCGTACAACACCTCTGCCAGTATCCACACGTACGAGGAGGGGCGCTAGTGGACTGCTAGGTCCAGTACGGCGACATGACTGAATGGATCTAGGGTTTGCAACACATGTAATTGACCTAAACGAATCCACCTCCGAGGAGAAAATAAAAATCATACTTTGTTGATGTTCCATCGAACACCTCGCGGTCGTCAACATTGATGACGTTTGGACGGGCGGTTCAACCTCGAGGAGGGTTCGCCGACGAGGCCCTGCGAGATGGAGGGGTCGGTGTAGCCTTCGGAATCGCTGTCTTCTCCTTCTTCCTCTTCTTGTTGGTCGTCGCCTTAGTGAGAGCCACTTTTGGTGGAGTTGGCTTGCTCTACAGCCGGCCGGCCACCGGAGCTAGCAGAGGACGAGACTCCGCCTCCGGAGCCTCCACGCGCTTGTCTCCTGCCTTGCCGGAGGGCTTCCCGGCCGGCCAAACCACGTTGTTGGCCCTCAACCTCTTTCTCCCCGCGGTTGTGACAGAGATGTTCGATTGCAGCGGCGTCGGAGCGTCGGAGACGCTGGCGATGGCCATCGAAGGTGCAGCCGAGAGCTTGCGGTGACCCAGCATACCACTGCATGATGTAGTATACTATAGTCGTTGACATAACACCAATAAAACACCGTTCACTAGTATTACATCCCTCAGAATGGCACAACAGAAACACAGCGGGTCCAATACATGGCTTAAAGGTTACAACTCACTCTTTACATAAGATCCAGAGAACACTCTAGGTTAAAGAGAGAGAAAGAACTTCTTATGAAGAAGAATCAAAGAGAATAACGCAAAACTCTTCTACTATTAAAACTAGTATTTAACTAAGGAATTGGCATTGCTGCTATTGCAATGCACTACTGAGATAGGTTCTTTGGCTAGAGATTGTATTTCTATCTAATCAGTAACTTCGTCTTCACTTGAGTTGAGTTATATGTGTCTTCCTTGTCTTCATTGAAGCGCTTTAGCTGGTTTTGATAAGTCCTGGAGCATAACTTGATGAAGACATCGTCTCAATGGCTTCAGAATCTAGCAAGGGTTAAGAAGATACTTTGATTACGCGTGCATTTCAAATTCACTAGAAAAGGAGTGTTTGATGCACTATAACTACAGCCAAACCGTAGGTTGTAGGCAATGCAAGTTTTCATAAACATTTCTAAAGGTTGCTTTTATTCGAAAAAAATATGTCATCAGCCTTCATGGGTTTACCAGAACCTTCATGGGGTTCCTTTCCCGCCGCGTTCGCAGCTCCTTCCCAGAACAGGGAGTAACAAGTTACAGTTCTTACACTCTGGAGAGGTGCGTTACTTAACCATGAGAGATCAACTCTTTGTTGCACAACTGGCCAGCTTATTCCCGTCCACAATTCCATGATGTGGGGCCTAGAAGATAATCCAAGCCAATCACTGCCCCCTTCGTGACCCCGCATGCCTCCTTGGTGTAAACCATGCCCACATAAAGAATTACGGCAATGGTTCGTACAAACCGTTAGATGTCAGAACTATCGTGGGACGTTGAGGGTTCCCACCCATATGCTGCATATCCTCTACGAATTACCAATTAATATGCACATTACGAGGATAACAACCACGACCTGCACATCCGGCTTCATGCGAGAGGAAGAAGATACAACTGACTTCTCCGTCCCATTCCAAATCTCATGGTCAACGCGTAATATACGGCGCATGAATCACTGGCGACATTGGTTGTTAAGTCCTAGGTGATATAGTTCTGAACAGTGGTATCCCAACTGTCAGATTTAATAGATTAGCTGATCACCCTAGACCAGTAATCAATAGTTCTTAGTGTTATTGAAAATAGTATTTTCTGTCCTTTTTCAAATGCAGGTGATGACAACACTGGATTTTGTAAAATACTCTACATAAAATAATCAAAGGACATGAGCAAGTGTGAACTTGCCTTTTGTGATTGCAAGATTATGCACTCACGGTCTTCGAGTCAATGTATAAGATCCAAAATCTAAAATCAGCATCATTGGTCCGGTAAGTACTAATGTTTAAAGAAGCAGTATGCTTTTATGCATAAGTAATTTGATGAACGTTCTAAGCGCAAATCCTGGGAATAACGTTGTTCTAGGGTTTATATTCCAAAAATGGTTACTTTGGAATGTATGGTCTTTTTAGATAAATTTCATAGTTGTACTTTTATTAGAGTTTATGAGTGGTTGTAAACATCACATATGTAGGACTAAAGTATATATACTTATGATATACTATCTAGGATTACTTCTACAGAGTTTCTTATTTGAAGTGGCAAAAAGGATAACCTTCGAAGAAAAGGTTTCTCTTCTAAGGTCTAAACAATCTTTGTGATTAGTTAGTGGTGGTTGATGTCATTTGTTTGTTCAAATGGTTTGGCTTGAGTTGCCTTATAGTTTAACTACTTTAGACCAAAGTTAACTATAAAACATATAATAATGCTTATAGTGTTATATTAAGATCTTGTAGACTAAAGTTAACTTTAAAGTATAGATAGTTTTGAAAGTATCGTACTTATAGATTGGTATCTTGTATATCTGAAATGTTTTCTTTAGGTTACTTAAGAATGTTTTTTCTGTTACTTGAGTTAATGGTTTGTATAAACCGTTAGATGTCAGAACTATCGTGGGACGTTGAGGGTTCCCACCCATATGCTGCATATCCTCTACGAATTACCAATTAATATGCACATTACGAGGATAACAGCCACGACCTGCACATCCGGCTTCATGCGAGAGGAAGAAGATACAGATGACTTCTCCGTCCCATTCCAAATCTCATGGTCAACGCGTAATATACGGCGCAAGAATCACTGGCAACATTGGTTGTTAAGTCCTAGGTGATATAGTTCTGAACAGTGGTATCCCAACTGTCAGATTTAATAGATTAGCTGATCACCCTGGACCAGTAATCAATAGTTCTTATTGTTATTGAAAATAGTATTTTCTGTCCTTTTTCAAATGCAGGTGATGACAACACTAGATTTTGTAAAATACTTTACAAAAAATAATCAAAGGACATGAGCAAGTGTGAACTTGCCTTTTGTGATTGCAAGATTATGCACTCACGGTCTTCGAGTCAATGTATAAGATCCAAAATCTAAAATCAGCATCATTGGTCCGGTAAGGACTAATGTTTAAAGAAGCAGTATGCTTTTATGCATAAGTAATGTGATGCACGTTCTAAGCGCAAATCCTGGGAATAATGTTGTTCTAGGGTTTAGATTCCGAAAATGGTTACTTTGGAATGTGTGGTCTTTTTAGATAAGTTTCATAGTTGTACTTTTATTAGAGTTTATGAGTGGTTGTAAACATGACATATGTAGGAGTAAAGTATATATACTTATGATATACTAGTTAGGATTACTTCTACAAAGTTTCTTATTTGAAGTGGCAAAAAGGATAACCTTCGAAGAAAAGGTTTCTCTTCTAAGGTCTAAACAATCTTTGTGATTAGTTAGTGGTGGTTGATGTCATTTGTTTGTTCAAAAGGTTTGGCTTGAGTTGCCTTATAGTTTAACTACTTCAGACCAAAGTTAACTATAAAACATATAATAATGCTTATAGTGTTATAATAAGATCTTGTAGACTAAAGTTAACTTTAAAGTATAGATAGTTTTGAAAGTATCGTACTTATAGATTGGTATCTTGTATATCTGAAATGTTTTCTTTAGGTTACTTAAGAATGTTTATTCAGTTACTTGAGTTAATGGTTTGTACAAACCGTTAGATGTCAGAACTATCGTGAGACGTTGAGGGTTCCCACCCATATGCTGCATATCCTCTACTAATTACCAATTAATATGCACATTACGAGGATAACAGCCACGACCTGCACATCCGGCTTCATGCGAGAGGAAGAAGATACAGTTGACTTCTCCGTGACATTCCAAATCTCATGGTTAACGCGTAATATACGGCGCAAGAATCACTGGCGACCTTGGTTGTTAAGTCCTAGGTGATATAGTTCTGAACAGTGGTATCCCAACTGTTAGATTTAATAGATTAGCTGATCACCCTGGACCAGTAATCAATAGTTCTTATTGTTATTGAAAATAGTATTTTATGTCCATTTTCAAATGCAGGTGATGACAACACTAGATTTTGTAAAATACTTTACAGAAAATAATCAAATGACATGAGCAAGTGTGAACTTGCCTTTTGTGATTGCAAGATTATGCACTCACGGTCTTCGAGTCAATGTATAAGATCCAAAATCTAAAATCAGCATCATTGGTCCGGTAAGGACTAATGTTTAAAGAAGCAGTATGCTTTTATGCATAAGTAATGTGATGCACGTTCTAAGCGCAAATCCTGGGAATAACGTTGTTCTAGGGTTTAGATTCCGAAAATGGTTACTTTGGAATGTGTGGTCTTTTTAGATAAGTTTCATAGTTGTACTTTTATTAGAGTTTATGAGTGGTTGTAAACATGACATATGTAGGAGTAAAGTATATATACTTATGATATACTAGCTAGGATTACTTCTACAGAGTTTCTTATTTGAAGTGGCAAAAAGGATAACCTTCGAAGAAAAGGTTTCTCTTTTAAGGTCTAAACAATCTTTGTGATTAGTTAGTGGTGGTTGATGTGATTTGTTTGTTCAAATGGTTTGGCTTGAGTTGCCTTATAGTTTAACTACTTTAGACCAAAGTTAACTATAAAACATATAATAATGCTTATAGTGTTATATTAAGATCTTGTAGACTAAAGTTAACTTTAAAGTATAGATAGTTTTGAAAGTATCGTACTTATAGATTGGTATCTTGTATATCTGAAATGTTTTCTTTAGGTTACTTAAGAATGTTTTTTCTGTTACTTGAGTTAATGGTTTCTGGATGTGAGTATGGAGTAATATCATTTATCTGTTATATATGAGTGAGTATAATTTATGAACCCAACATAATGTTACTTAACTACTTATGGATTTATATAGTGGTGTAGTGGTTTTTCTAATTTGGTGATTAATATAGTTTAGAAAAGGTTTGATTGTTCTCAAGTTGTGCTATAAGAATTTTATTATTAATGGAATTTCTTTAGAGATAATCTTTATTTAAGGTTGTGAATTCTTCTAAAATAAGAACATTTATAATGTTTTAAACTATTATGACATTAGATTATTAATATTTAAGACTAATAATATTTATTAGACTTATTTAACTCATTTTAGGAATATTAGTAAATTTTATTTATTTTTTATATGAATTATTAATGAAGTAAATAAGTTTAAATTTGAGTTATTAAAATATTTAATTTTCTTATTGTTGGAGATATGCCCAAGAGGCAATAATAAAGTGGTTATTATCATATCTTCACACTTATGATAAATGTTTACATACCATGCTATAATTGTATTAACCGGAAACATTAATACTTGTGTGATTTGTAAACTAAAATAAGAGTCCCTAGTATAGCCTCTTGTTAAACTAGCTTGTTGGTTAATATATGATCATGGTTTCCTGATCATGAACATAGAGATGTTATTAACAACAGGATCATATCATTAGGAGAATGATGTGATGGACATACTCCTATAGACAAGCGTAGCATAAAGATCAAGTCATTTCAATAGTTCAATTGCTATATGCTTTCTGATACATAGTAACCTAATTCCTTCGACCATGAGATCATGCATATCACCTTTACCGGATGGATGCTTTGATGACATCAAACACCACACCGTAACTGGGTGGTTATAAAGGTGGCATTAAGTGTTCGGAAAGTATTGGTTGAGACACATGGATCAAGAGTGGGATTTTTCCATCCACATGACGGATAGATATACTCTGGGCCCTCTCGGTGGAATGTCATCCAATTAGCTTGCAAGCATGTGACTGGGTCACAAGGGATCACATATCACGGGAACGAGAAAAGAGTACTTATCGATGAGGTTGAACTAGGTATGCAGAGATCGACGATCATAACCTCGGATAAGTAACATATCGTGAGACAAAGGGAAATTGGTATCGTATGTAAGTGGTTCATTCGATCAAAGTAATCGAGAAATATGTGGGAGCCATATGAATTTCCAGATTCCTCTATTGGTTATTGTTCAAGAAGTGTCTCGATCATTTCCGCATAATTCACGAACCGTAGGGAGACACACTTAAGGATTCGACGTTGTTTGAGTAGTTATGGTATTATGAAAGAGACCGAATGTTGTTGAGTCTCGGATGGGATCCGGGATATCACGAGGTGATCCGAATGGTCCGGAGAATAAGATTCATATAAGGAAAGTCCCGTTTGAGTTCGGGAATGATTCCGTGTTTTCATCGGGAATGTTCTAGAAGGTTCGGATTGTCCCAAGACTCGGGGGAGGGTACATGAATGTGTCATTACTTAATGGAATGATTGCATCATGTACTAAGTGTTCTGCTGTCCCAAATAAAGGATTAAATTGAATCCTAAAACAGAAAAGTCAAATGTCCATTTGAAAGTCAAACGCCAAAACAAGAAACGTGGAAACAAGCAAGAGGAGTTGGAACCAACCCGGAGGAGGAGTTGGACTCCTCGGGGCGCCGCCCAGCCCTAGGCCGAGTTGGGAGGGACTCCCTCCCTCCTGGCGCGCCAAGACCCCCTCCCATAAAAGGAGGCGGGGCTCCTCCTAGACACACAAGTTCCTATCTTCTCCGGTTTAGAGCCGTTTTGGTTTAGAGCTTCTAATTGCTTTAGCCAGCGGTTTAGAGCCTTCTAATTGGTTTAGAGCCTTCTAATTGGTGTGTCTAATTACTAGACCACTAATAGCCTCTCTCATACTCCACCATACTTTCGCTTAAGGCGAAGCCTGCGGGATCTCCCTCTACTTGGTACCACGCCGTTATCTTGCCGGAATCGAGGAGAGTGCTACAACCTCCGCTTTCTTTGGAACAAGTGAGAGGAAGGTCTTTGTCGATCGAACGTGTGACCGATTGGGAGCGCTGCCAGAACGTGGCGCCGGAAGGATCGTCTACGCGATCTTGAGATCGGAAAGAGTACGACTACATCACCCACGAGAATCTGCTCTCGTTAACCGCTTTGGAATCTTCGAGGGTAAGTTATTCCAATCGACTCGTTGCTACAATCTAGTAGATAGATCTTGGCTTGTTTGTTTGTATGCGATAGAAAATTTTGTTTTCCATGCTACGAACCCCTACAGTGGTATCAGAGCCGTGTCTATATGTAGATCTGTTGCACGAGTAGAACACAATGGTCATTGTGGGCGTTGATGCTTTTATTGTCGATTGCTTCTTGTGTACTTTGCATCTTGCGGTATGTTGGGATGAAGCGGCCCGGGCTAACCTTACATGACATCGTTCATGAGACTTGCTCCACGCTTGACATGCAACTTGTATTGCATAAGTGGCTTTGGTGCTGCTTCTCCTAGCATAGTTAAGATCCAATTTACAACGGGTGATTGACAATACTAGTATCAATGTTGTGGTTCTTGTTCGTAAGTTAGAACGACACTTATTGAAAGCCCCAAACCACGTAAAATATGCAAAGAAAGTAGAGGCGTCTAACTTTGTTTTGCGGGGTGTCGTGATGTGATATGGCCATGATTGTGATTATATATGATGTATGCAATGTTCCTTATTGTAAGTTGGCAACCGGGAGCCATATGGTTGTCTTTAATTTATGTTAAGACCCGCGTGTCTATTCAAAGTAGTTGTAATAGTTGAAGCCGGTGGGCGACAACCATGGAGGCGTCATTGACCTTGATGCAATGCGGTGATGATGGAGATCATGTTCGTCTTTGGAAGATGGAGATCGGAAGCACAAAGAAGAAAGGCCATATCATATCACATATTATGAATTGCATGTGATGTTAATCCTTTATGCATCTTGTATTGCTTAGTAGACGGTAGCATTATAAGATGATCCCTCATGCACATGAATTTCAAGTCTTAAAGTGTTCACCCTTAGTTAGCACCGTTGCTAAAGCTTGTTGTTTCAAGCACCACGTGATGATCGGGTGTGTTAGATTCGCAAGTGTATACAACGTGAGCAAGCATTTGCTCATGCGAAACTAAGGTTTGATCTTGACGAGCCTAGCATGTCTGGACATGGCCTCGGGAACACGGATTACCGAAAGGTAGAGCATGAGTCATATAGTAGATATGATGAACATGTTGATTGTTCGCCATTGAAGCTACATCAACTCTCCGATGATCGGTTTTGATGTGGTGGATTTGGTTCGTGTGATCACTAAAACAATGTGAGGGATATTGTTTTGAGTGGGAGTTCACCTAGATTAATTTGATTATTAATTAGAACTCAATTTATCATAAACTAAATCAAAGTGAATTTGCATAGTTGTTGTAGTCATTGGCATCCGCTACCACCACGCTTAGTTATAATTGAGATGATAGAACTATATAATTCTGGTTAATTTACTTTCTAACTGGTATCGTATTGTTTTGAAGTGTTAATCTAAAGTTTAAAAGTCCTATTGCAAACTTTCAGAAGTTCGGTTACTCCATGAAGTTTAATAATTGGTATTAAAACAAGAGTAACAATTCCAATGTTAGTATATAAGTATCATGTTTGTCTCCATGATTCTTGATATTCAAAGGATTCTCTTAATATCAAGGTTATCTAGGATCTGAAAGAGTTGTTTCAGAAACCATGATGTGTGGAAGATATTGTGATATCTGAAACAAAGTTTTGGTTGCAACATGATAGAGTATAATATGGCAAAAGTCATGTTCTCATATTTGATGAGAATTTGCAAAAAGGTTGGAGACACTAGTTGTCCTAATCCTCCAAAAGGTTTTGGATAGCAACATTATACTCGTAATTCATCGTTATAAGCTAAAGGTAGTTTGATCATGGACGATTCCATGATAAGGATGAATATTTGATGTAGGTAAAATGTTTACTACACCAAGAGATTACTAAATAAAGGAATTTGAAAGAACATCAAACATTTGATGATGGTGATCTACTTCAAGGTGCAAGTCCAAAGACATTGGTATTTAACTATACACGCTTTGGACTATGTGTCATATGTATGACTCCACTATTGATATTGATAGATTCTTTCAAATGTAAAAGGAAATACTGAAGAGAATCTCATAAATATATGGCAGAAAAGAAAAGATTAGAATTGTTCAATTTAAGTATATAGATGATATACATGTTATGGCTATATTCTTTGCTTATTAAACAATGTGGTTCTTAAGTATTTGATACTAAATTTGTTGGTATGAATTGTCATACAAAACAATGTAATTCATGAACTACAAAGGCCTAAGTAATTAGCAAAAGAATATGTGATGATGTTCATCGAGAACAAATAAAGGGTTATTGTGTTGCTCGTTAAACATCAAAGCTTGCCTTCAAGATTTGTTTTATCGGTTATGAGAACAAAAGGGTTGTTCAAATAATTGCCGTAATCCATAAAAGATGGATGATTCACAAATCTCGTTGGAAAAATCACATCCATAAAGCTAATGCTAAAGATGTTGAAAGACAAATTGATTGAAAAGATCACTTAGGAAGTGACATCGCCGCTTAAATTATATTGAAAGAAAACATGAAGAAACTCCATATGTATGGAATTTTGGAGTCTTTTGATTTTGATCAAATGACGCTTGTGAAACTTTCCTAGAGATAATTAAAACTTCGTTCATAGGCCAAAGGAACGAAAGACTAGCTTATTGAATTTGTACATATTGTTGTCTGAAGTCCATTATGTGTAGTCAAGAGCGATGGATTTCAACTTCATATGCTTTCTCCGAAAATTTGAGTGAATATATGAATATTTACTTAATAAGGATGAAGTATGAAACATTTGAAAAGTTCAAAGACTTTCAAGATGAAGTGCAAAATCATTGTAACAAGAATATAAACAGTTTATGATAAAGATCATAAAGGAAGATATTTGAGTTACGAGTTTAGCATAATACCTAAGATTTAAGGAATCGTTAGTGGATTTGCATTTCGAAACACCATAAGAGTATGGAGCATTCGAGATATGTAATTAAACCTTGTTTGACATGGTGAGATCAAGGGTGTAATTCATAAAATTGCCATTGTATTTTAAAGATTAAAAGCTTTAGAGATTACCGTTTTCCGAAAAGAGCTTCATCATAATCCGCTGAAATGACACCATAAAAGGTTATGGTTTGGGATAAAACCCAAGTAGTCCTTTCTTAAACATTGGTATGCTATACATAAGAAAGATGTTTGCAACCAAAGTCGGATGAATCTGTCTTTGTTAAGTATTTCTCCATAACACCGGAGACAAAAGTGTTTGTCGCTTAGAACGTCAAGTTTCTTTAAGAAGGAATTTTTCGTGAAAAGTTAAGTGGGAGGACAATAGAAATTTGATAAGGTTGAAAGAACCTTAGCTATATGTGCAGAGTTGCGCAACGCCGAAAAGTGTTCCGGAGGCAGCAACAATGCTCATGGCTCACGTGCCTCAAAGGTTGTGATCACGGAGATCTAAGTTCCTATTGAAACAAGTAGGTCAGGTAAAAAATCAAATACCAAGATTTGAGGGTTGAATCATTATTTGAGAATAATGAACCGACTACATGCAAAGAAGCGATGATGGGCCCTGACTCCGTCTAATGGCTTGAAAGCCATAAAATCCGTGATAGTTCCATACACGAAAAAAATCAAGTTTTGAACTTGAAGGACCCTCAAGAAAGGTGTAAGACCTTACAGTTGTGTTTGGATCTATAAAGTAATAGACATGGATGTTTTACATCTATGAAATAGTCGACATGTTGGGAAAGAGTTCACAACAATGTTCAAATGTTGAATATGATAAGATTTGATCTTTCATAGTGATATTTAGTCTAGACGGATTAATGTAGCAACCACTACATATAATTTTGTTATATGGTAGTAGAATAAACAAAACAAGTTCTTCTAATAGAATCGTTACCTAGGACATGTGCATAACACGGTCCATAGGGTTTTGTTAATTCAAAGGATGCTAAAAGCATATGCGAACTTCAATGGTTAAAGTAAGCATAGCGGAGATGGAATCTTCACTATGATGAAACTGTTAAAAGTTTAATTTCATCGAGACAATGAAGATGCTTGCATTTGCAAGAAATTAAGTGGGAGCGCTAAGACATGTTTCTAATACATTATGTGGAAGACATATTGTTGATTGGAAATAATGTATCTTTTATTAATACATATTAAGAATTTCATCCCGATGAAAGACTTAGGCAAAACCAAATATTTGGCATCAATAGACGCTAATATGGTTGTGCTAAGTACATAGACAAGATATTGAATGAGTTCAATATAGAAACTATAAGTGAGGTTCTTGTCATGCAGAAAAGGATTGAACAAGTTCAATGTTGATGATATATTCAAGTGTATTGACATTTGGCAAGTGAAACAAAATTCAAGTATAGATTGATACTTGATCACAAAGAGTATTTATATCAATCATGCTGTGATGTGTACAAATCCAGATATGTCCTATGCTCTAAATGTTATGAGCATATACCAGAATGATTCATAAGATGATCATTGGACAATAGTAAGGATATTCTTATGATCTTTGGAAGGACTAAGAATATATTGTTTGTAGAAGTGACAAATAGATGGTTAGTTCATTGTAGAAGTACTACATTGATACTAGTTTTGTCACAAAGTGCAAATTAAGTTTATCTCAATCTAAATTAAGGGTGGCACAATATAATGGAAGGTAAGTTCCATAATGGATTTGGATGAGTTCCAAAGTTAAGACATTGTGACAGATACTACAACAAAAGGCTAAGTATATGACTGCTATAATAGCAGCTAAAGAGGGCATTTGTGTCAAGTAGTTTGTTATCAAACTAGGTGTAGTTCACAATGGGATAATACTATGAAGATATATTGTGCGACAATATTATCAACATGTTTTAACCCCAAAGAGCTAAAGGTCACACGAAGACCAAATTTATACAAAGCCATCTCATTAGAGAATGAGTGATGCGTAGAGAGGCAAAGACATGCAATTACACACGGACTGGAAGTGTCGATCCGGAGATCGATTGACCACTAGCAATCGTGTACATATAACAAGGAAAGCCATAGGTGTTATATACACAAGGTTTGAAACTAGATTATTGACTCTAGTGCAAGTGGGAGACTGTTGGAGATATGCCCAAGAGGCAATAATAAAGTGGTTATTATCATATCTTCACACTTATGATAAATGTTTACATACCATGCTATAATTGTATTAACCGAAACATTAATACTTGTGTGATTTGTAAACTAAAATAAGAGTCCCTAGTATAGCCTCTTGTTAAACTAGCTTGTTGGTTAATATATGATCATGGTTTCCGATCATGAACATAGAGATGTTATTAACAACAGGATCATATCATTAGGAGAATGATGTGATGGACATACTCCTATAAATAAGCGTAGCATAAAGATCAAGTCATTTCAATAGTTCAATTGCTATATGCTTTCTGATACATGGTAACCTAATTCCTTCGACCATGAGATCATGCATATCACCTTTTGGGATGGATGCTTTGATGACATCAAACACCATACCGTAACTGGGTGGTTATAAAGGTGGCATTAAGTGTTCGGAAAGTATTGGTTGAGACACATGGATCAAGAGTGGGATTTGTCCATCCACATGACGGATAGATATACTCTGGGCCCTCTCGGTGGAATGTCATCCAATTAGCTTGCAAGCATGTGAATTGGTCACAAGGGATCACATATCACGGAACGAGAAAAGAGTACTTATCAATGTGGGGTTGAACTAGGTATGCGAGAGATACCAAGCGATCATAACCTCGGATAAGTAACATATCGTGAGACAAAGGGAAATTGGTATCGTATGTAAGTGGTTCATTCGATCAAAGTAATCGTAGAAATATGTGGAGCCATATGAATTTCAGATTCCTCTATTGGTTATTGTCAAGAAGTGTCTCGATCATGTCCGCATAATTCACGAACCGTAGGAGACACACTTAAGGATTGACGTTGTTTGAGTAGTTATGGTATTATGAGAAAGAGACCGAATGTTGTTCGAGTCTCGGATGGGATCCGGGATATCACGAGGTGATCCGGAATGGTCCGGAGAATAAGATTCATATAAGGAAAGTCACGTTTGAGTTCGGGAATGATTAGGTGTTTTCATCGAATGTTCTAGAAGGTTCGGATTGTCCGGCACTCGGGGAGGGTACATGAATCTGTCATTACTTAATGGAATGATTGCATCATGTACTAAGTGTTCTTGCTGTCCCAAATAAAGGATTAAATTGAATCCTAAAACAGAAAAGTCAAATGTCCAGTTTGAAAGTCAAACGCCAAAACAAGAAACGTGGGAAACAAGCAAGAGGAGTTGGAACCAACACGGAGGAGTTGGACTCCTCCAGGCGGCGCCTAGGCCGAGTTGGGAGGACTCCCTCCCTCCTGGCCAAGACCCTCCCATAAAAGGAGGCGGGGCTCCTCCTAGATACACACAAGTTCCTATCTTCTACCTCCGGTTTAGAGCCGTTTTGGTTTAGAGCTTCTAATTGCTTTAGCAGCGGTTTAGAGCCTTCTAATTGGTTTAGAGCCTTCTAATTGGTGTGTCTAATTACTAGACCACTAATAGCCTCTCTCATACTCCACCATACTCGACCGCTTAAGGCAAGCCCAAGGATCTTCCTCTACTGGTACCACGTTGTCTTCACGGAATCGCGAGGAGAGTGCTACAACCTCCGCCGTCACTGAACAAGGAGGAAGGTCTTCGTCGAACGCGTGACCGGCTGCGGCGCTGCGGAGCATGGCGTAGGAAGGATCGTCTACGCGATCTTGAGATCGGAAAGAGTACGACTACATCACCCACGAGAATCTGCTCTCGTTAACCGCTTTGGAATCTTCGAGGGTAAGTTATTCCAATCGACTCGTTGCTACAATCTAGTAGATAGATCTTGGCTTGTTTGTTTGTATGCGATAGAAAATTTTGTTTTCCATGCTACGAACCCCTACACTTATTTACCTCAAAAGGAGATTATTAGATTTTTAACATGTAAATAATATTTTTGTGATCATTTTGGTATATCCTATTTATTTTTGTGATTTATAAACAATAAGATATGATTTTTTTAATTCTTATTACCTTTATAATTACTTAATAATAAATATTTAATTAAGTGAAATAATAATACATGATTATAGTTTTTAAATTAGAATTCTTATTTTTCTCAGATTTTTGGTATTTTATTACTATTATTAATATTTATTATTATAAAAATATGAATTATCAAAGTTTTATTACTTATAAATTTTTTATTAAATAATACTTATTTAATTAATCATCATAATAATATTTGATAATAAATTTAAGTTGTAGATTTTATTTTTCTGAAAATTTTCATGTATTATATATATTTTTCTGAATTATAAATCAAACGTTATTAATTAAACAAGATTTAATCATTTATTAAATTTCTGGAATAATATTAATTGGATTATAACATTTTATTCATTTCCTAACAGAAAAATACTTTTTACACCACGACCAGAGCTAGCCCCGGTCACTGATCTGTGGGCCATTGTCCACCTCAGCTTTAGATGAAAGAAATGTTTTTGCTACTAACTTCCTCTCTACTCACTGTCGATGACATGCGGGCCCTGGGCCGTGTTATCCACCACGCGAGGCAAAGACTAGTCAAACGACTGACATGGCTCGATCATTAGGTAAGCATGGCGTCAGCATCACCACCGCCGTCGGTGAGTGATCACCGGCGACGATCTACCGCACCCCAGCAAGCGAAATAGGTCTAGTTCGAATCAGCGCAAGCCATCTTGAACCTAGGGCAAAGGCGCCGGAAATGGTCATGAGCCTCGGCTCATGAGCTCTGATGGCGATGATTGCTTACAGTGAAACGGTGATTTACCATGAGATCAAACGATTCAAGGATGTTGGAAGATTCAGGAACTCACCCTGATGATGATTGAGTGGTTGGCGAGGACAGGCGCAGACGGAATCGAGCTTCCCGACGAGGATTTCGACGAACTGCCGCGGAGGAAAATGACCAAATTCACCCGCTCCAGTGCTCCACTTGATGCAAGCTTCTACCCAGAGGATCTACGGAGGATGGCGCTTCTCCATGACGGCTTAGAATGGTGTGGGTGACGTGGTTTGACGGTGAAGAGGGCTCCGGTGAGCTAGGGTTCGGTCTCGTTCATATCTGAGAGGATAAGGAGGGATTGGGGACAAGGATGGAAGCAATGCATCGCGGTGGCCTTCTTATCCCCTCCTGGCAGCGGCGGCGAGTATCTTGGCGCAATGACGACGATGACTAAGATCGGCGGCGAGCCCGCCAAATGAGCCGCCTGTAAGGTGATTTGACGATAGTCGCTTTGCGAATAACCCACAGCGATTTCTTTAGCTCAACCCGCGGTCCTCTCCCGACCCCACTTGTCGGCCTCGATGAAAAGGATTAGGTTATCGGCTGTTGTGTTCGAGACGCAGCCGATAGGTATAGTGGTATTGGGTCATGCCGTGTTTGATTTTTATTTGTTTTATTCTTTTTCTATTTTTTGTTTTCCTTTTAAGATTTGAATTTGAATTATATTTTGAACCTTTCTTTGTATAATTTGTTTGCTAGACATGTACGACAATATTTAAAATATATTTGGTATCCTTTGTGAACTTTTATTATGTCTTATTTTTATATTTCTTTTATTTACTCAATTAAGAACTCTTTTTTGCTAATTGGAAGAAACTTCTTCTTATTATTTTTCTCTTCTATTTTTAATTAGGGATTTCTTGAATGATGTATTCTTATCTGTTTATAACTCAACTTTTAGTGAGCTTATAGCTTGAATTAAAACTTTATATATAAGTATAATGATTCTATTCCATTATTTGATGCATGAAATATGAAGTCATTGGTATGATAATTACTACTCTCATTAAGTTGGGAAATAGCAATGTATGTGATAAACAAAGAAGTTTAGGGTTTTGAATTATGAGTACTCCCCTTGGCTTTAGGGTTTTATACAATCTTAGATTCTTTTTAAGATTAAGATTTAATAACTAAGCATATTGCCATATGTGTATAGTATTGGATGGATTCTCCTTTTAATAGAATTTATATTTAGAGTGTTTTATAGAGTGAACTTATAAAAATATACTTAGGCACATATAGTGATGATGGTTGAAATTAATGAGATATGCTTATGTAATTTATTATAGGAAATATTCCTATAGAGTGTTATAAGCATCATATGATGGATCAACGATGAGATGGCTATTATGTTTGGTTTGAGATGTAGAGTTGATTGCTTAACCAGATTAAAATAGGAAATTGATTTATACTATATTTCAAATTCTTGGATCTCTAATTAAGGAATTCCTTTCCTAGATATAATACTTCTTCCTATCCATCATCATGATTAACATGATGAGCTTTACTCATTTAAATCTTCTTATTCATATATCATTCTTCTAACTCATGAATGAATCCAATGAATTTGGTACAAAGACACTTCATAACTTTCTCATATCCTTGTGTGGTTGTATTTACTATTTTACTGTTGATAATCTTCCATTCAACCAGTAGTTCGTTCAAACTCTACTCTCAATCTTCCTTATTCCTTCATCACTAATCTTTCTCTAAAGTAAAATATCCTTAAAGATGAATAACACCATTTTCATGACTCTATGCTACACTAGCTTTAGTTGAGTAACACCATCTTATAATTACTTAACTCTTATGACCTACACTTCAATTCCTGAATTATATTTATGTGGTTTACAAAGACTTCTCTAGGATCACTTATCTTTACTAAGGTTCCAATCATGTTTTACCCACCAAAGATTACTCATACTAAATATAAGCATTCCATGTTGGTGGCCAAAACATTACCTTTATAATGCTTTAATTATTTATTATTGAAGTTCTTAGTTGGCTAGACAGGGCTTTATCAATCCTACCCTTTATTGTCTGGAAATTATCTTCTTGGTATCTTATATTGGATTAAGGTTATTAGTGGACTATGCCCTCATTAGAAGATTTGAGTAAATGTTCTAATAAGATCAAATAATAGATCAAAGACTAATAGTTAAAGAAGTTGTGAATCAATGGGAAATTATCCAACATTGATGAACAACAAATATTGAAATAATTTCTATAAAGATTCTATAGAAAGATATATATATATATATATATATATATATATATATATATATATATAGTGGATGATCTTGACTTAATCTCTTTCCAACTCCAACTCATCAAAAGAGTTTTTAAGGTTAGGTGTTACTATGATACTCAGAATGTATGCAGATGGGATTTAAGATATAGTGGTTACATTCTTATTATTTGTTTTATATCCTTAACTTGGTACTTATGAGTGATTATAATGAATTCTATAACATGATCACCTAATGATCAAATATAATTCACATTATACTAAGGTTTAACTTATAGTACATTTGAGCTACCCTTAGATCAAATCTCTCTTACCCAAAATGAGATTTTAACAAAGGTCTTATTGAAACTTATCGCAGTCAACTTGATGATCTACTTCAATTCCATCAAGCTAAAAGAAGCTTCAATCACTTTGACAAGTTTTGTTTAAAAGAGCGAAAATTATTCGGATTTTCTATGCATGAATGCAATGCACACATCTAGGTTCAACTTATTTCTATGCTCTAATGCTGGGATGTTACAGAGCTGCACGTCGATTTCAGGAGGAGGCGGCGATATCGGCATCGGCAGGGAGGTGGACGGGCAAGAACAGCGGAGGGCGGGAACCGACGAAGGGGATGCGAGAGTTTTTCTCTAAAATGGCATCCGACTCCTAAATTTATTCCTCTACGACAGTTTACTCCTCTAACTCTTAAATATTTACTCCTCTAACGGTTTTAGAGATTGGTTAGGTGCGTCACTTACCATTTTTACTGCTCTAACAGTTTTCAAGGGATTGGTTAGAGATGACTAACCTACTGCCACGCGATGCAGAAAATCAAAAGCTAATTCCGTGGAACACAAAAGACTGCGACGTTGTCAAAGGTGACATGATGCGTGCGGCCACATTTACCGTATGCCATTTACCTTTTGTGAAAAGGATGGTTCACACGTGGATTAACCGACAAAACCAAGCTAGCTACTACACTTTGCATGCTAGGTTGGAGCTCAACCATTTTATACTCTTTTATAGCCTAAAATGTACTAAACCATTTTGTACTCTTCTTTTATTGCCAACGTGTTTGACACTTTGCCTGTACTAGAAAAATCAGGAAGCAGAGGAAGAAAGAGGAGCCATGGAACGACCCTTTATGCTAGTACATGGAAAGATACAAATGTTAGATTGATTAAAGCCATGTGCCAGCTAACTACCGCTATGCTCCACCAACTCGAAGAGAAAACGAAACGTGCCAATTCGTAGCAGCTAGGGTGACAAGTGGCACCCCATAACGATCCGTAAAAGAAAATATAAGCTAAAAAAGTTTTAGAAGCTAATAAAATTAATGAAAAAATAATTAAAAAGCAGTATTGTAACTCGTCCCGCTTGACACCCTAGTAGCAGCCGCGCCACACCGTGTAAACTGTATAGCAAAGACAAGATGCATCTGCCTGAATGGGACGAGGAACCCGTGCCATCACGGAACTAATCAGATAGTTATTCTAAACAAAATCGTACTAATAATATACTTAAAGATGGTTGATAAATATGTGAAGTAGGTTTAGGGACTACGAGTTGTGATCATACACTACACCTAGGACCGTCTTCGTTCGAAGTCACGCTCGCGAGGAAGAGCCAAAACAAGAGAAAATGGGACCTCAAAATTATTGGATTCTACTGGACCCGGTCCGGGCTTAATCATGTCGTGTCATATGGTCCTTCCATTCATATTCAATAAATTAATTTCTTCTACACACTAAAAAATATTTATATACATTAGCTTTATTAATCTAAAACATTTTATATTTTTAAACGGAGGGGCTATTGTAGGAGTTCTCTGTAGTCTTGACTCAATCTTCAACTAAAGCGGTCCCAAACATGCGCCTGAAAAGAACACGGCAACAGTCAGTCACCCGGAAACGGTCAATTGCTTCCTGCGGTTGCCACCAAACCGTTCCACCTCGACTCTCCTTCTCTTTCCTCTGGTGGAGCGCCCGTGAGTTATTTCTTCCTTGTCACGAAGATCACCGAAGCATAGAACCATCTGCCAGCAGCAGACTCGGGTTTGGCTTTTCTCCGTGTGCTCCTATGATATTCCTGAATATTTTTTTTTTGTAGGGAACACGGCCCTGATATTCCTGCATTTTTACTCCCCTTTGGTGTTTTTTCTATTTCGATCAACGTGGACGTCTTCCTGCTACGTGTTGAATTCCTGCAGGCGCGGAGTCGAGGTCACTGTCCCGAAAGTAAAGTTTCAGCAGTCTGAGTAAAAGTCTGCAGGATCTATTCTTAGAATACCCTCGGCTCGACGGCGACTGCGAGAACAAACCGCAATTTTATTTCATTATTATTTGTGCCGGAACTCACCTACACCTCACATCTATAGCCTGCAGTATTTGTCGTCTCGGCACTGTTTATTCCTTCGCCGTGTTCTCGACAGTCGACACATGCTTCGGCCGGCTTACCTTGGAGTTTGATTTGATTTTCTACTAGTGGTAACCGTGCCTCGCTTCGTCGCTAAGGGGCCTCTCGATATGACCATCTGCTGTTAATGAAGTCAGCAACTGGTTAATTTCTGAAGAGTACCACACGGAGTGAGTGTTGCCTGGTTTCAGCTGGCAAAACGCAACTGAAAGAAAACCAGTTAAAGCCCGACAAACACATCCATACAGGATTGGCGCGTACTACGGAATAGTAGGTACTAGCTCTTTCAACCTTGATTGTGCATGGTCAGGCAACAGTAGCAACACGCACGTATGCACCAAGGGCAAAGAAGGCTTTGAGAATTGAGATCGCAACGTTTCGAGATGGCGGAAGTTGAAATGATCATATACTACTCTATCCGTTTTAAAAAGTATGTCATAAATTTATATTTTTTTTAGAAAGGCGCGATGATACAATTACATTCTAAAACAAACGCATTATGTTATTAACATTACGAATACACACAGTCGAATAAAAAATTATAAAAAAGAAAAGTCTCGCTACAGCGATAAGATTTTTAGTAGTAGCGACACTAACCACACTAGAACAACACAAGAAGTCCAACATCTTCAACAACGACGCCTTCAAAAAGGAAAACAGAGCACAAGCACCATCGTCACCCCCTCAAAGATCATCAATTTTCAGCCTGAAGAAAGTCCATGCTTACAAAACAATGTCTTCAACAAGATCATTGCCGGACACAATCAATTAAGGCCAGACCTTAGATTTTCATCCTGCAAGGTAAGACTGCAAAGTCCTCCTATGCTGCTGCCCCCACTTTCCGATGCCGCTGCTGCAATTCACAAATCACCAAGCCAATTCCTCATCGCCACCAAGACTCGACCCACCATAGCTAGTCCATAGATCTTAGCTTCTATGACATTCTTCGCACACTGACTTCATCATGGAACTAAATACATGTTCATGATGGCAACAAACCGCAGAGCTTCGTCTCGCTCCCTCTGAAACCAAGCGATGGAAAAACACCGGTGTGGCATGCGATTGAATCCCATCTGTTTCAGCAATCTCCAGGCATGAATCGCCCATAGGAGTTCGGGCATGAGTTTTCGTAAACACCATCGCCATCGATCAATGAGAACATGCTGAAGGTAGATCTTCATCTTGGCGTGAGGAAAACCCTAGAACCGTGTTCCTGACAGCAGATGAATTTTTTTAGATTCAAACTTAGATAAATCTGCGATACCCTTTTTAGTACGGAAGAGTATAAGTAATAATATAATCTACTGCAGAAAACCATAAAAAACTAAATACGAGCCATTTACCTTTTGTGAAAAGGACGTGCTTTTTTTTTTTGAACGGTCAACGGGTGGAACCCACCCGACAGAAAGCTGCTATTAAAAATATCTGGAGTACAAGGGAACCCAAAAGAACAGAAAAATTACACAGGGGTCCAAAAATAAGCACAAAGAACCTTGGGGAAAAACTTGAAAAGCAATCAAGTCCCTGGTCCTCTTCCTCCTCCAGAACCAAGCTCGGGCGTCGGCTGCGGCGACTCCAATGCCACTTGGAGACGGGAGCAGAAGAATACCGACGGACGGAGCAGAGCAGCGGCGGAGCGGCAGCCCTACTGCCATTCGGTCCGGCGCAAAGACGGGAAGAAGCCGCCACGATACACCGGAGAGGAGCTCCAAAGAAACCGTCAACGCAGACTCCCGCACACTCAAGCGACCACCCCGAGCACCGCAGCAGACAGGAGAAGCCCACCGCGACATGGACAGACCAGCGCTGGACGAAAAAAAGGGCGACATAGCCGCCGACCTCGCCACCACGGCCGGCCGGAATCAGCAAAACCACGAGCCACCTCCACGCCCACCTCCTCGCCACCAAGGCCGGCCAAGGAGAGCTAAGAGGCCACAGATCACACGCCAAGCACCAGCTCCTAGGCGCCTTATGAAAGGGCTTGCCACCAGAGGTCTCCGGCTTGGATCCACCATTGATCTAAGTGGAGGTCGATCGAGGCGAAACCTGTGCCGCGCCAACGCACCAAGAGGAGCCCTGCCACCACCAGATCAAACCGAGGAGGACACACTCTTCCAATCCCCTCACCACCACGGTCGGCCGGGAGCGGAGAGCAGAGCCACCACAAGCTTGAAGCGAGCCATGGGTCTTATTACGGAGATCCCGGATCCAGAGACGAGGCACACCAACTCCAGCCACCGGAGCACACCGCGCCCAATCTCCTCCACCGGATGTGCCAAGCTCGACCCCAGCTTCAGCACCCTACTCCACAACTACAAGCACAACGTCCACAACCCTAAAACTACTCCGGCGCCTCCCCTCCGCCGCCTCCGGACACCATGGCCGCCGGAGGGGCTCGGGATCGGCCCGGTCTCGCGAGATCTGGGAGGGTTACTGTAGCAGGCTCTCAGAGAGGGGGGGGGGCACTCGTTTCTTGAAAGTCCCGAAAAGGACGTGCTTAGACGTGGATTAACCGACAACAAAGCTACTCTATTCGGTCTATATTAATCACCTCAACTTTTTTTCTATATATGAATATATTCTAGTCTAGAGCATATCCACTCGTTTGGATGTTCCCGTGACTAAATTCGTCGCCGGATAGAGCAAAATAGCTCCAGATGAAAAAAATTGGCTCGGGAATGACAACTTCCTAGCCGTGTTCCCAGCGCAGTCGCTTCCGGTTCGTGGCGCTGCCTGGCCATGCGCTCCTACACCCACTAGCACCGCTGGCCACGCGCCCCTCATCTGCTCCTGCGTCGCCGGCCGCGCCCACACCGTGGCCCGCCACGAAGCCCCATCTCGCCAGGCGTGTTTATGCCTCGACCGCGGTGCCACCGCAGCGCATCTAAGGCCGCGCGACGCGAGCTCCTCCGCCTCGCCACAGTGTGTTTGCGATGCCGATCGCTGCCGCCATCGTGGCGCCGTGACGCTCCGGACTCCTCCGATGTCGCGCTCGCCTCGCTAGACGCGGCGCCTCCCAGCTCTCCTTTCCCCGCATCGCGAGCTCCTTCGGCCGTGCCCCACACCTTGGCCCGCCGCCACGAGCCCGGTCGCGCCACACTCTCGCTCCTCCGGCCGCGTCGCGAGCTTTGCCGCTGCCCCACGACTCTGCTTCGGCCGCGCGGGAGAGAGAAAGGGGGTTGGTGGATCGGTGGGCTAGACGGGACCATGTTTTCCCCATTTGTTTCGCTAACCCCTGGGCCGATGGATGAAAACGCCATCCGGGCGTTACTGTGGTGTTCGTGGCCGGATAGGCCTCGAAACGCCGGATGAAACGGCGCAAAGTTCGGCTTACGAACTCCTTCTGGAAACACTATTGGGCCGTTTTTTTGTAAATCTGGATGAAAAAACGCAATAGAAATGGTCTTATGGGAATGCTAGTGAAGATGCTCTAAATACTTAAGTAGATACATCAAAATCTGTATAGCCGAGGGAGTACCACATTTTGTATGCTAGGTTGAAACATAAAAGTTGGTACTCAAATTTAGTCCTATACAATGATCACAACCATTTTGTACTATCCTTTTATTGCCAACGTGTACGACACTTTGCTTGTGCTAGAAAATTCACCGAGTAGAAAACTATGGGGGAAGCAGAGGAAGGAGAGCCATGAAAGAACCCTTTATGTGCTAGTACTAGACATGTAACTGAAACAAAAGTTAGATTGATTAAAGCCATGTGGCAGCTAACAACTGGTATGCTCCACCAACTCGAATAGAAAAATCAAAACGTGCCAATTCGTAGCAGCCGCCGACCCCGCCGTGTATGGCAATTAGCAAAGACAAGATCAAACAGGCCATCTGACCGACTGATTTGTCTCGAGCGGGCGACATCACGTACCTGCTAATCGTCTAGTGCAAATTGCTTCATAAATACGTATACCTCAAAAAAAAATTGCTTCATAAATACAGTGCTAGTCGATATCACTAGTGAAAAAAAAGGCCTATAGTCCCGGGCCATAATTGGCTTTAGTCGGTTTGACTATGAAAATGGACTAGAGACCTTCTAGTCCTACCGCTACTACCATGATCGATAATACCACGCATTGTTTCATGGAGGCGGAAACCTCTAGTACCGGCCTTATCATCACCGAGACTAAAGGTTTCGCCAAGAGAATTGTGTGTTTTCACCACGTAGATTGTGTATTTCTTTTTTATTGCCATTTTGTTCCTTTTTCGTTTTGTGTTTCACTATAATTTAAACATATATTTCAGTATACATATTATACGCTACTACATACACACTACACGTCGATGCATTTATATAATTAATCGATCTCTTGCAAGCATACATATAATCAGTCATATCAAAAGGAATAAATATTTTGAAATTACATGGTCATTGATGAATATATATATATATCATATCAGCTACATGGAGATGACTAAGACAAATCGAGTTCGACGTCATCCGCATAATGCTCTCCATGTACATCAATGACTTTCTTCATCATAATCCTGCCAGCTCCTCTTGAATTGCTCTTATATGCTGGTCTGGCTCTAGTTTCTCCCGCAAATCATAAATATAATATGAGTCAACTTTCTGCTTACTGGTCAACTCGCGGATGTACTCGCAGACGTAGTATCCACATGAATGAGTTCCCGGTTTCTGCTGTAAACTCTTCACCATTTTATAAGTTAACTCCACTTTGAATGGACCTGGTATTTTCTGTTTGAACCGTGTCCAACACCTGCTCGGCAAAGAAAATAAACAAAGGAGTTATTAGTTACTTGATATCAAGAAATGAATGAAAGAGGACGATATAATGCGATAATGATTGAAATTACTTATGGAGCATTGCTTTCATGTCGCTCCACTGCTCTTGGTCCCAACTTAATGAGTCGTGGACTTCAACTAGGAGGTTGTCAACTTGAATGTTTAGCAAGATCCAGTGGAATCTGCGGACGTTTACATAAGCATACATGCATAGCTCATCCAGTAAGCAAAAATAAAATGTGTACAAGATATAAACACCCACTTGAAGTTGTAAGGAAATAGTATTTCCTTAACAAAATTATTCTCGGTTAAGAACCTGCACACGTCTTCCTCCACGTTCTTGGGGTGATTCTTTAACGTATATTCATTAAAGATATATGGGTCAATGAACCCAACGTCATATCTTCTAGCTCTTTTGCATTCAAGCATCTTCATTCTGTAGAATATAATATTATCATACAAAAGGATATATAGCTAGGATAATATATTAAATGCAATGAATGAGCTAAGCTACAAACTTAATTATAGAAATAAATCACTTACATGTGAGCAACCACCGATAGATTTGTCGAGGGCGCTGGTTGTATAACCTAAACAGTTCACCATTTGAACCTCAGACGAGTATGGTTTGAAGTGATGTTCCTTTCTAACGTCCACCGGAAACCAATCTTTTTGATGCTTTTTTTCTGCTTGCGACATGTACCATTCGTGCAGATTTCGCATATGTGTGGATATACGCGCGAGCTCCTCATTACTGACTAGAGGCTCCCTTTGGACATACTTCCGTACTATCTGACCCACCGGCGTATCTTCATAGCCTAAATATTGACCAAGAGACATATTTGCTTCGTTAGCAAGTGCTTTGGCCTGCGATACAGTGATTCCCATAAGTGCAACATTATTACGGGCTCTGGGGTCCATTATTTGCATATCCATATCCATTTCAGCTCTGAAGGCCTTGCCGAGGTCTGAAATGACTTTGAGCGGGGCGACCGATTGATTCTTCTGTGCTCCGAGCTGGGCAACTTGCTTCCCGCTTTTTGCACTTGTGGTTTTTTTCTTCTATGCTTGCTTAATAATCTCCAGGTCATAGTCTGATTTCAGATTTATCGATATCTGGGATGGTTGCTCAAGAAAGGACTTAGCCCACTTTTTGGTTTTTTCATTATATACCGGCTTTGGCTCAGGCTTTTTGGGTGCAAAATGCGCCTTAACTTGGGCAGCCACATCCGCATTAGTTTCCCCATCGGTCTTGTCATAAGGTCTCTTTGGAAGATCCGGCGGGATGTCGACTATCTTCGTTGTTTGACCTTTCTTCGATGTGGGGCGCGGGGGACCGTCGAACTTCCGTTTCTTCGACGAGGTAGTAGTATTGCACGGAGGCAGAGGCGGAGATCGAGTATTGCGCGGAGGCGGAGATCAAGTTGATGTACTCCTGCTGCGGCGATCGTCAGCGGGGCGGGGTGGACTTGGAGGTTGGCGATAATCGGGTTGGGGTGGACTTGGAGGTTGACGATATTCGATGCGAGGCGGAGATCGAGGATTCCTCGGAGTCGGTGGCCTTGGCGACGAGCCTGGAAACTTGATGTACTTCTTATTCTATAGAATGATGTTGCGCTTGACATCTCCTAGTTTCGTAAGGCCTTCAGGCGTAGCGATTTCAATCTCTAGGTTCGCAAAATCCTCCACTATGTCATCCACCGTGACACGAGCATAGCCTGGTGGAATCGGAAGTGAATGGTGGAGTGCTCCAGGTAGACAAGGTAAAGCAGTGACGATCGCCACCTTGAAGGACAGGTTGTTCATTGGCTAATGTAGCTCACATTGTGCCATCTCTCTGACATCATCCACGGGGTAGTGAGGAGCCGGTGCATCATCCAGCAGTGCTTGATCATCAGCCCGGACCTCCGTGGAAGCCACGCTGCTTCTCCGCTGGCTAAGATCCAATGCAGGATCATCAGACCGCGGGTGATTTGACGACGGCGGCCTTTGGCTAATTTCATGCATGAGGTTCTTCAGATCAGCTAGGTCATGCTCTACCCTGGAGATCCGGTCTGCCTCCCGGTCCTTCTTTCTCTAACGGCTTCTGTAACTGGCATCGTACTGAGGAAACCCTTTCTTCCACGAGACACTGACGCCTTTGCCTCGTGTTCGTCCTCCCTTTTTAGTATTCCCTAGGGTGCGTGTCAGCTCGTCGTTCTCTCTCCTGGGACGGAACAATCCCAATTGAGCATCGTTCATTGCTTGAATAAGGTATTGGGAAGGTTTTAGAATCTTATCATGAAATAATGTCTTCCTTGTTTCTGGGTCCAAGGATCCCTGCCCGCTGAAGGGTTTCAAGCATAGTAAATCAAAAAAATCTTGGATGCGGATGGGAAAGACAAAATCTAATCTAGGAGATGCAAACAACGGGGGATAGATGAGATCTTCATACCCTTGAATATTCGCGACATCTAACGTTCAACCAACGTGGTTGATGTAGTCGTACTAGCTTATCCTCCTCGCGATCCGATCCGATCCAACACCGCAAGTGGCGATGCCTCCGAGAGATGCACACGCACGAACCTCGACGCCTCCTTCCTCGGTCCAGCAAGTGGGTGGAGATAGATTGATCTACAACATGACTGCAGGTGGTGTAAGGAGAGTTTCGCAGGCTTCGCCTCAGCTGAGAGAGAGAGAGGAGGGCGCAGGTAGGCGGAGAGAAACACATCTACTCAGAAACCCTAGCCACGACTGCCTCCACCTCTCTCTCTCTCTCTCTCTCTCCGACTGTGGCGAAGCCCCGCCAGAGAAACTCTCCACCATAGCACCACTGCCGCCGTCGCAGATCCAATCTATCTCCACCCCACTTGCTAGACCAAGTAAGGAGAATACGCCACGACGCACGTGCATCTCGAGGCGCCGCCACTTGCGGAGTTGGATCGGACGGATCGCGGCGAGGAGAAGGCTAGTTCGACTACATCACCCACGCTCGCTGAACGCCGCTATGGCATTTCTTCAAGGGTATGAAGATCTCATCTATCCCTCTCATTGATTGCATATCCTAGATTAGATCTTTTCCGTCGCATCCGTAGAAAATTTTGATTTACTATGCTGCGAAACCCATCAGTGGTATCAAAGCTAGATCTATGCGTAGATGTGTTTCACGAGTAAAACACAACATGCTTGTTGCGGGTGTTGATGTTTTATGTTGCAAGCCTCTGGTTGTGTACTTCTTATGACGCGATAGTGAGATCGGGCGGTCTAGGCCAACTTTACGCGACTGCTCATGAGACCGCTCAAGACTTGACGGTGGCTTGTTCCACACATGGCTGGTGGATGCCGCTTTCTCACTATAGTTGTCATGGGATTTACACGGATGTTGGCAACCATAATATCACCGCTGTGGCTTTCCGTAGGTAAGAATCGTTTTATCTTGTTACTCCCATAAACCACGAAACATGCAACAACAAAGTAGAGTCGTCTAACTTGTTTTTGCAGGGAGTGTTTCTGTGATATGGTATGGCCCAAGATGTGATGTGTATGTTGTATGCAATGATCATGTTTTGTAATGTTTCACAACTTGCATGTCGATGAGTACACAACCGCAGAGCCATATGGTTGTGTTTATAATTGTGTATGACCTGTGTTAACTTCTTATACGCCATGTAATAGCTTTACTTTATCGCTAAGTAGTTAGCAATAGTTGTAGTTATTCAGGGTGGAGGCAATCATGGTGGAGTGATGGAGATCAAGGTCGGCACGCACAAGATGGAGATCATTATGAGATTGGCTATACCATGTCACATAAAATTATATGCATGTGATGTTGATCCTTTTATGTATCTTATTATGCTTAGGTCGCGATAACATTATAAGATGATTCCTTACTTAAAGATCAAGATAAACTATGTTCTCCCCATGTATGCACTGCTATGAAAGTTCGTCGTGTTCAAGCATCACGTGATGATCGGGTGCTATAAACTCTACGCTCACATACAACGAGTGCAAGCCGTTTTGCACACGCGAAAATACTTGGTTTGACTTGACGAGCCTAGCATGTACGTACATGGCCTCGAACACACGAATCGAAAGGTTAAGCATGAGTCATATGAATGATATGATCGACACTTTGTTGTCCACCATTGAAACCACATCTCTTCTCATGAAGATCGGATTAGGTGTGGTGAATTTGGATCATGTTCACTAAACAACTTGAGGATGTTGAATTTAGTGGAGTTCATCTAGTAATTTGATTAAGTTGAACTAGTTATCATGAACATAGTCTAAATTGTACTTGCAAATTTTGTAGATAAAATGGCTAAGTCCAACTTCAACTTCAACGCTTTTACGAAAGAAAAGCTTAAGAACAATGGGTCTAACTTTACCAACTGGTTCTGTAACTGAGAATCATTCTCTGGCGGACAAAAGGACTATGTCCTTGAGAAAGCGCTAGGTGACGCCTGTCAGAGATGCGCACTGATGAGAAGGCTGTTTATCAGTCGCGCAAGGATGATTATGGTGTGATTAAGAGCACCATGTTGATTGCTATGGAATCGGACCTTCAAAATCGTTTTGAGGAGTTTCCCGAGCCCTTTGAGATTCTTGAGGAACTGAAAACTATGTTTCAGACTCAGGCCCGTTCTGAGAGATATGAGATCTCTGAGAAATTCTTTAACTGCAAGATGGAGGAAGGGAGTTCCGTTAGTGAACACGCCATTAAGATGTCGGGCTACACTCAACGCCTTGAGCAACTGGACTGCAAGATTCCAGAGGAGCTCAAGATTGAAAGAGTTCTGCAATCACTCCCTCCTAGCTACAAAGGTTTTGTAGTTACTCATAATCAGATTGGTTCCACCGATACGATCACTGAGCTCTTCGCTAAGCTGAAAGCTGCGGAGGTGGACATCAAGAAAGATAATCATGTGTTGATGGTCAACAAGCCCCCAACTTTAAGAAAGGTAAGGGTGCAAAGAAGTCCTTCAAGAAGGGCAGCGGCAAGCGTTGCTCCTCGCCGAGAAGAAGCTCAAGTCCGACCTGTTCTATTAAGCCGACACCGAGTGCTTCTATTGCAAGGACAAGGGTCACCGGAAGCGAATCGTCTGAAGTACTTAGCGGACAAGAAGGGCACCATCAAAGGTATATTTGATATACATGTTATTGATGTTTTCCTTACTAGCCCTCATTGTAGTGCGGTATTTGATATCGTTCGCGCTAATAGTTGTAACTCAAAACAGAGCTACGGAATAGACGACTTGAATTAGGGATGAGGTGATGACGATGCTGGCAACGGATCAAGAGTTGATGTGATGGTTGCAAGGCACGCCTTCTTAGTTTTTACCTTCGGGATTAGTTTTAAACCCCAGAATGTTATTATGTTCCCGCTGAGCATGAACATCATATCCGGATCGTGTTTATTGCAATACGGTTATTCATTTAAATCGAGAATAATGGTTGTTCTATTTATATGAATAACATCTTTATGGTCATGCACCGCTATGAATGGTTTATTTCTTCCGAATCTCAAGCAATGAAACACACATCCATAACATTGAGGCTAAGAGATGCAAGGTAGATAGTGATAATACGACTTATTTGTGGCAATCGCCGCCTAGGTCATATTGTTGTAAACGCATGAAGAAACTCCATTCTTATGGACTTTGAGTCTCTTGATTTTGAATCATTTGACACGCGCGAACCATGCCTCATGGGCAAGATGATCAAAACCCCGCCTCCGGAATAATGGAGCGAGCAACGGACTTGTTGGAAATCATACATACCGATGTGCGGACCAATGAGTGTTTCACGCGGTGGATATCGCTATTTTCTCTTTATCGATGACTTAAGTAGATATGGGTATATCTATTTAATGAAAGATATATCTGAAACGCTTTGAAAAGTTCAAAGAATTTTAATGAAGTGGAAAACCATCGTAATGTGAAAATTAAATTTCTACGATCCGATCTTGAAGGTGAATATTTGAGTTATGATTTTTCACATCTTAAAGCAAGGTAATCAAGCTGCAACTCACGCCACCCGATGAAGGGATACGGGTAGGCTACACTAGCACAAATCAAAAAAATTCTACCGCGTATACCAGATTATCTGTCATAGATCACGGATTACCACTAGACGCGCACGGCTTTAATTGATGAAGCGCGTCGAGGCAATGCACGCTCCACATATCCTCCTTGTCCTCGCCCCACAAGCAGATCCCCTGCGCTGCTCGCCTAAGCGCCAGATGCAGCGCCCGAGGTATCCACATGCAAGGTGGAAGGCCGACGGATCGCTAGGTCCGCAAGGCAACGCAAAGTGAGGAGTGGCGGGAATGATCCGAGGTCTAAACCTGGTCGCCCCACCCTCTCTTATATAGGCGTCCTAGTGGGCTTCTACATTAGCAGCCCATTAGTAGCCTAAGCCCGGTCTAATTCGGATCCAATCCTCGTAGGGCTTCCAGCCTTAAGTGTGACCCTATAGGTTCATATATAGACATGACATGAATACACTTATTATGTCAATAGTTGGTAGCGGCCTCTAGAAAGACGTACAACTCCTAAACGCATACAAAGATCATATCGGACGAACCAGCACAAGGTTTAGTACATGTCTTTCCTTTGCCTCACGATATTTGGTCTAGCTCCAAGATGACCTTCCTTTATCGATACCGTGATTCGAATCTCTTTACTAGGTTAACTCTTAACCATATGTAGCACGGCCATGCATTTCGGATCCGATCACCGAGGGGCTGTAGATATCTCTCTCAAGTAGAGGCAAATCCCATCTTGATTGATCATGCCTTGCAAGATGCTTCAGACAAACCCGAAGCTACCTTTATAACTACCCAATTGCAGGCTTTGATAGCCCCAAAGTAGGTCGATCCACATCTCAAGTACATGCGACAATCTCGTGTCTAAGGACAAAACGCACACGATGTGTAGAGAGAGAGTCGCAACTAATTGCCGCCTCAAGTTGGGTCACCCAACCCCATGTTCATAACATGTGTCCACATCATTGGTTTGACATCTCCATGTCTATGACTTGTAAACATAGTCATCAACCAATCGATGTGCTAGCCTAATATTCACATGTGTCCTCACATGAACTCCGACTAGGGACAACTCTTAAGTAACCATACAAGTAAAGAGTTTCACAAACAATTCACATAATTTCCAATCAATACAAGTTGCCTAATATGGATATTCAAGGAACATTATAATAGCTCATGGATACATATGAAATATAATCATCTCTATGATTGCCTCTAGGGCATATTTCCTTCACCGACACCACAACGCAATGGTGTGTTCGAACGAATCGGACTCTATTAGATATGGTGCGATCAATGATGTCTCCTACAGATTTGCCGTTATCGCTTTGGGGTTATGCATTAGAAACCGCTGCATTCACTTTAAATAGGGCACCATATAAATCTGTTGAGACGACACCGTATGAACAATGGTTTGGTGCTAAACCTAAGTTGTCGCTTCTTAAAGTTTGGGATGCAAATCCAAGAAGTTGATGCTTGACAAGCTCTAACCCAAAGCGAGAAATGCGCCTTCATAGGATACCCTAAGGAAACGATTGGGTATACCTTCTACAATGATCCGAAGGCAAAGTGTTTGTTGCAAAGAATGATCCTTTCTTGAGAAGGAGTTTCTCTTGAAAGAAGTGAGTGGGAGGAAGGTAGAGCTAGACGAGGTTATTTAACCTTCTCTCGAGTTGGAGAGTAGCGCAACACCTGAAATTGTTCCAAAGGTCGCGCACCAACAAGAGAGGAAGCTAATGATGAGGATCATGAAACTTGACGATGCTACCGAACATCGCAGTCGACAAGGTCACGTGCTCCCCGAGTAGTACGCAACCCCGTCTTAACTGCCTTGTTGGTAGACAAAGGAACCGCGAACTATGAGGAAGCAATGATGATCCTGACTCGAGAAATGGCTAGAGGCCATGAACCGAATTGGGATCCATGAGCGAAAACCAAGTATGGACTTTGGTGGACCCTCCTATAACGAAAGTCCGTTGAGTGCAAATGAATTTTCAAGAAGAAAACGGACGCAGATGGTAATGTTACATCTATAAAGCTCGACTTGTCGCGAAAGGTTTTCGACAAGTTCAAGGTTGACTACGATGAGACTTTCTCTCCCATAGCGATGTTCAAGTCCATTCGGATTTTATTAGCAATTACTGCATTTCATGATTATGAAATATGGCAGATGGATGTCAAGACTGCGTTCCTAAATGGCAATATTGATGAAGAGTTGTATATGATGCAGCCAAGGTTTTGTCGATCCCACGGCACATTAAGGTGTGCAAACTTCAGCTTCCATTTATGGATCAAGTAAGCATCTCGAGTTGAACCTTCGTTTGATCAAGTGATCAAGAGCTTTGGATTTGTTCCAAATTGCTACTAAGCTTGTATCTACAAGAAAGTGAGTGACAGCTGGACATTTTTAGTACTATATGTGGATGACATATTGATTATTGGAAATGACATTGGTATGCTTAACTATGAAGAGTTATTTGAATTAATGTTTTTCAATGAAAGACCTAGGATAAGTCGCTTATATATTAGGCATCAAAATCTATAGAGATAGACAAAGACGCCTAATAGCTTTAAGCCAAAGTACATACTCTAGACAAAGTTCAAAAGGTTCGTAATGGATAAGTCAAAGAAAGGTTCAGGCCCATGTTGTCGTAAGATATTGAGCAAGGCTCTGTCCACTACTGTGAACGATAGAGAAGCTATGAGCAAAGTGCCATATGCCCTCGCCGAGGTTCTATCATGTATGACATGTCAGGTACTAGAGCGGATGTGTCCAATGCTCTTACGAGAAGATACCAAAGTGATCCAGAGTGGAACATCGACAGCCGTAAAGAACACCCTAAAGTATTTAAATAGGACTAAAGAAATGTTCTTGGTATATGGAGGTGATGGGCATCTCGTCGTAAAAGTTACATCGACGCTAGTTTAACACGACCCGGATGATTCTAAATCTATAGGATACGCTTATATATTGAATGGAGGAGCTGTGAGCTAGAGAAGCTGCAAGCAAAGCGTGATCGCGGATCTACAAGAGAATCGGAATACATGGTCAGCCGCAGGCCAAGTGAAGGAGTTTGGATCAGAAATTCATCATCGAAGCTTGGTGGTTCCAAGTGCCTTGGACCCATCGGAGATATTGTGCGACAACACTGCGATAGCATTGGCTAAGGAACCAAGATATCATCCAAAGACCAAGCACATCAACTCCGATTTCATATAATTCGAGATTATATAATAGATGGAGATCAAGATTAGCGAAGTACATACGGATCCGAATGTCGCATCCGCTGAGTAAACCTCTTCCACGCAAAACATGATTAGCACCTTAATGCCATGGGTGTTAGATTGTTGCGCATGTAAACTATATTATTGACTCTAGTGCAAGTGGGAGACTATTGGAATTATGCCCTAGAGGCAATAATAAAGATGTTATTGTTATAATTCTTGTTCATGATAAAGTTTATATTCCATGCTAGAATTGTATTGCGGAAACTTTGATACTTGTGTGGTTTATGAACAACACCGTGTCCCTAGTACGCCTCTATGGACTAGCTCATTGATTAATGATGGTTAAGGTTTCTAACCATAGACATGAGTTGTCGACAATAATGAGATCATATCATTGGGAGAATGATATGATGGATATACCCAAATCAAGCGAGCAATTAGATCGTGTCATCGTGTTCATCTTTGCAAGCTTTTTCTATGTCAATATTGTATTCCTTAGACCAAGAGATAATGCAACTCCTCGGTATCCAAGAAAGCTTTGAGGTCATCAAACGTCATCCTATGAGAGGGTGATCATAAAGGTGTCTCTTAGGTGATCGGAAAGTACTTGTTGGGTTGTATGTATCGAGATGGGATTTGTCCTCCCGAGTCGGAGAGATATACTGAGCCCACTCGGTAATCGATATCAACACCGCTTTGCAAGCACGTGGTTAAGGAGTTAATCACAAAGTGATATCGGATTATGGAACGAGTAAAGTATTTGATGTGAACGAGATGGAACTAGGTATGCGATACCAACGATCGAATCTCGGCAAGTAAAATATCGTGTGACAAAGGGAATATAAATGTGGGATTAATTGAACTCGGCATCGTGGTTCATCCGATATGATCATCGATGAATATGTGGAGCCAATATGGGTTTCCTGATCCCGCTGATTATTGATAGAAGATCATGTCCGCATATTCTTGAACCCGAGGGTCACACACCCAACGTGCCTCGACGCTAGGATAGAATGGATAATTGGTTTATGAGTTTTTGTTCGAGTCTCGGATGAGATCCGGACATCATGAGAGGTTAATGGTCCCGAGAATAAGATTCATATAAAGGAAAGCAGTTTTTGGATTTCTAATTGCTTCAGAATGTTCGGTATTATACCGGAAGGTTCTAGAAGCTTTCGGAGTGGGACCAACGTGGACCTACTTGTCGGAGGGGTGTGTGGGCCTATGAGGGAGTGCCCTGGCCGCATTGGTCCAGGGGCACAAGGCCTCATAGGCCCAGTCGGCCAAAACCCTAGGGGACCTTCTAGAAGGAGGGGGGTAACTTGCCCCTCCACTCCAACCCTTGGGCCGCCCCTAGGGCTTGAGGAGGGCCAAGGTGGCCACTTATATAGGTGAGGGCGCACCCTCCCCACCTTCAACCCTAGCCACCACCTGCCTCCACCTCTCTCTCTCTCTCTCTCTCTCTCTCTCTCTCTCTCTCTCTCTCTCTCTCTCCCGATCGCAGAGGCGAAGCCCCGCCAAAACTCTCCACCATAGCACCACGCCGTGCGTCACAGATCCAATCTATCTCTCCACCCCACTTGGACCAAGGAAGGAGACGTCGCAGACCACGCAGTATCTTCGAGGCGCCGCCACTTGCTGGATTGATCGGATCGCGAGGAGAAGGTTGTTCGACTACATCACCCACGTTATGTTAAACATTTCACTGTGATTTCTTCAAGGGTATGAAGATCTCATCTATCCCTCTCGCTGATTGCATCTCCTAGATTAGATCTTGGCTTTCCTGCTCGCATCCAGAGAAAATTTTGATTTACTATGCTCCGCCAAACCCATCAATCTTTGGCATCATCGGTGACATAGCTAGATTGTTCACCGGATTTCTTGATCGATTCCATTCTTGGATGGTGATCGGCAGTTGTCCCTAACAAGCACCCCACGCTGATTTATAAACATCCTCCTGCTTCTCTCGAGCAATCGGTTCACCATCATCATCTATTTCTTCGATGGTGAACCTCTGATTACCATCCAACTTTTTGTTCGCCCTCATTCCTCGAGCTGCCGATTGCTTCATCCGTGGGCTAAAAAGAAGAAGAGAGAGAGTGATTAATA